>APFE031147092.1:0-22449 GCA_000404065.3 Pinus taeda | reverse complement strand
AGGGAGTCGGGTAAAGGACAAAATGAAATATCATCTTTCATCTTTGAATCTTGTTTTAAATCAAAATCTCATATGTAATGATCACAAATATATTGCAAATCGTTTGGTCTCCACTAAATCCATTGAAAACTTTACCCTGTTGATAATTGGAATATATTTTAATAACAAGTTCATGTGACATAGTACGATCATGACAAATAATCAAAAGACAAAGAATTCCATTGATTAAATTAGATTTGAAATCTACATTCAAATCTTGAATGGGAGAAGATGGTGATAAATTAGAAGTTATATTTTCATGTTCTCCAACCTCACCCTGAGTTTATGAAGCTTCTCAATTTAAAAAAGGATCAAAATACATTAAAGAGTTAAACAGAATAACAATCCTTCCTTTTACCGTTTTGGGAGATCCATAAGCTAGGAATGTTGGGGGACTCAGAAGGGATTAAGGATCGCATGGATACAAATAAATTTGAACAAGATAATCAATTTTCAATTTCATAAAATTCTAATCAATATCATCATCATAAAATTCATAACAAAAGTGAATAAATTGATCATGAAAATCTTCAATAGAATCATCATATTTCATTTCGAGGTGGATAATCTTCTTATAAACATCTTCATAGTAATACCCGTCAAGGGCTACATAAAACTCCTTGACAAGTTGTTCAAAAGAATGAATAGAGGTAGTCCGAAAAGTGCAATACCACTGTTTAATGCATGCTTTGAATGTGAAAGTGAACAACCTACAGGCAACATCCTCACAATCAACTTTGCGAGAATCATAATATTCAAGAAAGTGAGAGGTGTGCTCAAGGATGGTTCTTTCACCCTTGCCATCAAATTTTAAATTCAACAAGTCATGAGTAATCTCCATAAGCACTATCTACTTTACAACTCTAGGAAAAAATGTTTGGGTTAGGATATGGGAAGTAGCCATTTAGGATAAAAAGGTACAAACAAACTTCACGGGCTCAGTTTGTCATCCAATCCTCCTTCTAGCGCAAAAAGCTTGTTGACAATGTTGGAAGCTTCCAATAGGAAAGCGGGACTCCTCGATGTGTGGTCGAATAGACCCCACTACGTTTGGAGTAGGAGCCGGAACTAGGATACGACCTATTGCCAAAAGTGGTGGTTTTAAAGGTAGGACTTTATTGCAACAAACACATAAGATAAAGTATGCATGACTTTGGTGATTACAAGTTTATGACTTCATGCGATATCAACTGTAATGTATAAAAGGTACATTAACATAAAAGGGGGGAAAGGTGACCACCTTAAAAGAAAGTAATATTACGTATTTTTAAAGATACACACAAGCAATGTTAGTTAATCTTCAAAATAGTTTAGAGGATAATGATGAGCATAATAATATAAAAACACGTATTCAGTGAGATACATACAAAGGTTATCAAAATAGTTCATTAACGTTAGTGTAAGAGAAACCACATATATTACACATATATAGAGAATAGTCTTACAACATTCACGACATATGCATGAAGACGTTCTGTCTCTGAGAGCTTCTCATTAAGTAGAACTAGCCCAATAGTGGAACATGAATCAAACACTTCTTCTCTCCAAAGAATGATACTCTTCTTATGCTACACAAGAGATTCCAAGGCTTCAAAATCTATGTCTCCAAGACTCTTTGGTTCCAAGCCCTTTGCTTGAGTTATGAGGGCTCATTTATAACAAATGAGATGACTCCATGTCTCCCTTTGCGACCTTTGGACTTCCCTCATGACTGTTTG
This sequence comes from Pinus taeda, assembly GCA_000404065.3. Lineage (NCBI taxonomy): Eukaryota > Viridiplantae > Streptophyta > Pinopsida > Pinales > Pinaceae > Pinus > Pinus taeda. The sequence continues at coordinate 20,692 of APFE031147092.1, read as the reverse complement.
ATTTCTTTTGTCTTTTGTTGACCAATGACTTTTCATAATCCACATTAGATTATTAGTACTTCCATTTACATTTATTTCAAAATACAAAAAGACAAAACTCTTATGAGATAAAAATTTGTAGAGCCTAGTAAAACAAAATCGACATTAAGTTTGAGTTTGAGGAAACTCTAGCTAAACAACTTCAACTCGAATCGGTTACATAGTGATGACAAGCTTTGTATTGTGTAGTGATTTCCTCAAAACTTTCCAATAATGTTGCACTAAAAGTGGATTGTAGTTCTATAGTATCTAGTAGAAAGTTTTGGAACGAGTTTGAGTTTCCTTCTTCAACATAATAGCGTTCTTATTTTATTATCTTTTATCATTAAATTAAAAAATTGAATTAAAATTATAATATTTTATTTTAGCATATAAATTTTAAAACCTTGAATTCACATTCTAGTAAGATAAAAAATAATAAATAAAATAATCTACAGTCGAGAAAAATTTATTAAAAAACTAATCTAATTTAGAAAATAAGATAATAATTTAATGGAATTAAAAAAAATAAAAATTAATTCAAAGCTAAAAACATAATTTAATTTATGCAATGTAAACATTTATTGTAAAAATTTATAACTAAATAGTAACAGTCCGGTTAAATTTTTTATCAACCCGTTCTTTAATTAAAATTTATAGTAATTACGGTTCTATGTATCTAACTTTGTAGTCATGAAATGTCTTTTAGCACTTCAATAAGTCTGCATACCCACGGTTATACAAAGAAATTTAATAATGTGTTTGGAAGAAATTTGACAATGACATCATTCCTTCTCTTCACGTGAAAATAGGATTATTTTAACTGCTGAAAATCAAGATTTAACCTCATTTCTTCCGCCGGATTCCGTCACCGGAATCTCCAAAAAATCGCATTATAAACCACTCCAACCTTTACGGTTTCTGCAATGAAAGATGTGAATTAATTACTCATATCTTTCTGACACGAGGAAAGAAGCGCTGATAGTGGTCCCAAAGATCCTCGTCGTGCGTGATAGTGGTCGCCTAATATTTTCTGGCATCATAACATACAACAAATCATGAAAAAAAAGAAAAAAGGAAGTAACCATGACGGGTGATAGTGGTCCATTAGATCCTCCTCGTGCTCAGTAGTAGTGGTCCCATATAGTGGTCCCTTAGATCCTCCTCGTGGTAATTAGTGGTCCCATATAGTGGTGGAATCTTTTCTGACATCATAATAAACAATGACGTGTCATTACAATCTCAATCGGAGGGAAAGTAAGTTTGAATGTGGTAGTTATAGTGGGAGCTTTTTCTACACTCCGCCACGAATTTGGCCGTTGTTAAAAAGCATATGCGTTAAACTAAAGAGGCTTTACATATGCATTCTTTCTCCACGCGGAAGTTATCATTTTCTCTGTCCACGCGAAGTTTGTGTGTCAATGTATTGTGTGTAACTGGATGTCTCATCTCTGTGTTTGTGCTTGTTAATGTAGTGTCCTGACCAATTACCATTAAGACGTAACAACCAGTCATTGTCCTCGATTCTTCTATTTTTTCTACTTCATTTTCATGTGCTTCAATTGCAGGTTTAAGCAATATCTTTTTTGGGTTTTCTACTGGGTTCCTTATAATGTTTTCTATATTTGGTTTTCATTTTCTTGCAGTTTTTGGCACAGAACTGAACGGGATAATATATGGCTTCCTTGTAGGAAATTTGCATAAAGTAATTTGATGAAACTTTTTTTGATGCAATTTGCAGAGATTAATTTGATGAAACTGTTTGGATGAAATTCTTATCCGGAAAGAGTATTCCGAAGTATTTTACCGTGTGAAAACTGTTCTGTTATCTGGAAAGAGTATTCCGAATTATTTTACCGTGTGAAAAGTGTTCTGTTAGATGTTTTGTTTTGCATATTTATTTATTTTCTGAATTTCTTCATGATTTTTTTTTTAAGAATATTATTTTAATTTTTTAAGATAATTTTAAGAATATTTGTTAGAATCATATTTTATTTGGAATTAATTAATAATGTGATTGAGTAATTTAAATATTTTCATACTTTGCAGTGTATAGTGAAATCTATCTAAACGCCTACGCCAGGGGAATCACCGATATATGGTGGTTTGGATTACAAATAAAAGTTAAGTCTTCGTGTAACAGGTTCGATGGAGTAAATAACATATATACTTATGTAACATATGTATACAGTCGGTTTTAGGCTTCGTGAGCTGAGTTTTATTGCAGTCACAAAAACCAATTATGCCTTTTAATTCGCATATAGTTTGTTTTTCAGCGGTAAATGCAAGAAGTTGTGTATTTGAGGGAGGATGTGGGAAGATTGAGCTTTTTATATGTACACAACAAATAGTGGAAGATTGAAATGAAATACTTAAGAGTACTTCTCTTAAAATATCAACAATTCCTTAATTGCATGCAAAATAAAGTAAGGTAATTGAAAATCATGTTGGCTGAGCTTTTTGCTTAATTTTTTCCTTAAAACCGACACAATCCTTAATTTTTTTTTGGCTTAAAACCGATCCTGACGCGGTACACTTTCTAATTTTCAAGAGTGAAGTGGCGGGCGACCAAGAAAGAAAAACGTAGATGGCATCCCATGAAATTATTGCGAAAACAAAGTCGATTAACAATATGCTGCAATGACAATAGCACCGTTCATTTTATTTTACGACCAATATTGTAATGATTATAATTAGGATAATTAAAAATTTATATTTTTAATTATAATAATTATTAATTAATATAGGTCATTTGGTGATCATTATTAAATAGATGCTAATTTATTATGATTATCTTAAAAGAGATAATGAGAGGAATTTTTTTAATTTTTCCATATGTTTTTTTATGTTTTCTTCCCACGATTATTTATTTATTTATTTATTTTGATATTTAGTAGAATCAGCAACTGCGTTGGTATCTTACTGGCTTTACACGTGGTGGAATCCCACTGGGCCACTATAACCGGTAGGAGGGGTCGTCCAGCCCGCTAGAATGGCCCCTCAAGGTAAGATGAGACTTGAACTCGTGACTTACACAAGGGGCATGCACAACTTAGCAGACAGTTGGCTGGTCCATGAGACCAAACCCTGCGGGCCTTCCTAAAATTATTTGAAAAATAAGGTTTTATATATATATATATATATATTATTTATATATAATTATATATATATATATATATATATATATATATGTATTAATATATATTCAAGAATAAAATCAGCTTTTTTATTGTATAATGTTGTAACTAATATTATGCAAGCTAACTAGTATCTTCACTTTAAAGTTCACAAGGCTCCAAGTCATCACAACAATAATTATATGCAATCAACTTCACAACATTATTTATCAAGGCATTATAGCTCATCATGTGGCTAGTGAGGTTTTGAATAAGGTGGGGAAAATAACTTTGAAGTTCACAAGGCTTCAAGTCAAAACAACAATATTGATAGGAAATCAACATCACAACAATATTTATAAGGCATTATAGCTCATCATGTAGCTACTATAGCTTTTTTATCATCATTTCTAAATTACCTCTCGTAAAGTTATATATATTTTTATTAAAATTTAACATTAATTTTAAGTATGAGACCAAATACCATCCTTATCATAATTTGATCTCTTAAGCATGTGATTTTAACTTTACATGTATTATAAAGAACTAATTCTTTTGCTAAATTTGTATTTCAATATTCAATTAAATTTGTTAATTAAAAATAATAAAATGTATTTGAATTTTTACATAACTTTAAAAAACAAAAAAAATCATAAAATTGAAAATACTTTATTAAAATAATAACAAGTTAAAAATCGTAGTAAGACAAATCAATATTATTTTATCTTTAACTTAGTCTAAAATTTGTTTTAATAAAATTCATACATATTTTTTATTTGTTTTGTATATTTCCAAAATTGTTAATGGTAAATAATGTAAATCCAAGTTTTTTAAGACAAATAGTTAGTTAACAATAAAACTTGAAATCATTACAATAATATACTGATTATTGTAACACCTGTTGGTATGATGTGGAACCTAACCTAAGATTGAGTTATAATAGAAAAGCTAGGTAGAGATGTAGAAATGAGAGCAAATATTTTATTACCAAATAAATAAAGATAATGTAAAATCCTTGGAAAATGAGACACCAAGAGATGGGATTCTTTCCAAATGAAATCCTATTGGTGAATGGGAATAGATAATTCTTTCATGATAAGACTTCTAGATCAAATTCTAGATAAACTTAATGGATGTGAGATAAATATTCGTTAAGTTACTTAGTTGGAGAAATATGTTAAGTTTAAGAAAAACATAAAAGCCTTATGGAAGAGAAAGGAAAGCTTTTATGAGGAAAAGCCTCATGAGAAAGAAAGGCGGGCCTTTCTAGGAAAAGCCTAGGTAAATGGATAAAAATATCCATAAAAGTGGGATGCCACTAAAGGAAACCATATCATGAAAGAGAGTATTAAATACCCATTGAAGAGATGAACAAGAGGCAGTTGATCCATGGCAAGAACTCTTGTCTTGAGGGTGAACTAGAGGAAGTCAGTTCTAGGTTGCATGGTGGTGTTCAATTTTCCAAGTGACATTGTTTCATCTACTCTAGTCTGATTCAATTGCATCGGATGTCCTGTATGTTATCTCTTTACTCTTTATTTTGTCGAATCTCTAAGCATATGACTATTATTTCATGGGTTATCTTTGGTTATGAGATGATTGAATACTGATGCATGTGACAACTATTCAATATAAATCTAATGAAAGTTAAACTTAGTGATGGGAGCATAGTAGGTGGTTACTAATATTGGGTCAAGGAGGTATGTGACAAATCATATCAGAGCTCTAAGTTAAAATATTGTGGCCTAAGGGTCAATCCTCATCGGTAAGATATGAATGAGTTGTAGGTCCTTAATTAATTCCTAAACGAATAAGAGATTTCACTTACGGGTTTGGTTATAAAATTTCTATAAGGAAAAATATTCCAATGAGTTATAGAGTAGTTCCAAAGGCCTTAGAAGCCATAAAGATTGCAAATAAATCTTAAAATAATTTATTTGAGGAATGAATTTGAGTAATTTTAAACCGAGGTTGCTTGAAGTTATGGATTTTGAAAATAGCTAAAGTTTGATATTTTAATGAAGAATGGAATCTCCTATATTTCTTGACAAGAATGTAAGTATATGTGTTTCTAATTGCACAAAAGGATCACTTAAAAATAGAAGTAGTCCAAAAACCTGATTTAGATTACTAGATCCTCATTTGTAAGGGAATAATTAACCCTATCCTATGTGCCGTGAAGGCTACATGTTCAATTATCTCTGTGGTTTGCATTCTCCATGTGGCATCACTGTGTGAAAAGAAAAATATGTAACTCGCTTTATGGGTTTTAATTTTGTCTTTAAGGTTTGCAATGGTATAGTTGATGGCTTATGTTATCTATGTTATGCATTACGCATCGTTGTTTGAGTTCGATCCATCGATGCTCGTTTTAGCTATGATACAAATTATTCATTATGTCTTGTATTGCATAAGATATATGTTGGTAATACTATCGACTACGATCGTAGGAATACGATCATGATATATGGAAGTACTAGCTACAAGGTAGTTATGACAATATAAGCATGGTTTGGGTGATTATATGACATACACTTCGAGTAGATACCACTATGGCTTGATTGGTTACGTTTTCTTCGATGCAAATCTTAGGAATTGGTCTTGAAAGGATCGAAATTGATCTCACTTCCCCTAGGATGGATGAGGTAACTCATCCAAGAGGATTCACCATGAAAAGAGGATCTATTAAGGGTAGTAGTATTTTACCTCTTGATCTCGAAATTGGCTCCATCTACTCACTGTGAGGAAAAAAAGAACTTTCTTTATTAAGTCAGGTCACTAATTTGGAATTCCCTTTATTGGTACTTCATTGTAGCAGGGGAGGATGGGTTCCATAATACTTTTCTTTAATTCTCAAGAAGTAAGAGTATGAGTCACAGGCTATATACAAGTTGCAAATAGAATGAAAGTAGTGATAGAACACATTACAAAGGAAATTGATACAGTTTCGACATTTGCCTTAAGCTTTGTTTTTTAGTCTTCATTCTCAGTATTCCTTTACTTAAGTTATCTTTTGTGCATAAGTATTTGTGGGTGGTAATGCATTTGAAATGGAGACAAAGCCTCGACAAATCTTGATCGATTCACTTCGTAAGCTTCAAGTCATTTTATACTTCCACCAATTTTCTTTAAGAGATCATGTTTCAAGTGATTATGCACTCTCACCAATCCTCATTCACTTATCGTAAACTGAGAGAATGACTCTGAGTGGTAAGCCTTGGCAAAACATAGTACCAATTAGCTTCGAGGCACACTAAGTTATGACAACCTTAGGAAGTGGGTGTTTCTAGTAGATTTAAAACATAGAAACACCTTCCCAATTAGAATTGATGTAGAAAAGCAGTTAAGGACTATTGTTTCCTTTCGATTTGCAAGGTCAACTTCTGGCTTCATTTCATGTCGACTGTTATTTGATCCACAACATCACTCTTTTGCATGCCTATCCACTGGTCTAGAGGCTTATCAAGTTATGCATCGTAGTAGATCCAGTTCAGAAACAACTCATGTTTGCAAAATCTTCTAGGGATGCATTCAGTGGATAACAATTTTCCTTACATACAGGTAAATAATTCTTATCCTTGTCCTTACTTGATGTGTATCCTTATTGATTGGTAGGTCTTGATATATATCCACATGGTCATGATGTGGGCATTGCACTTCGTTTTGCATGTTTTTGGGTAGTTGCATTCTTGAGCAAAACTCAATTGTAGTAAGTATTCATCAACATTCCACAGAGGGTGATGTGCCATGGTGGATTGTTAATGGCTGCCAAGGAGATTTTACTCACCTAGCGATACATTTTATTTAGTTAATGAAGTCAAAGGTTTATATTGATGAGAAGAAAGTCTAATGGTTTTCCCCTGCTTCCAAACTATGAATTATGTTCTTTATACAATTGCATGCATTGTGATTTTTCTGTAATCAACTTCGCCACCAGACATGATAGGCATGTATACACAGAACAACATTCTTTGGCATGGAAATAATGGTGGGAGTCCTCGATCAAGATATCTAGTCGCTCACTAGCAGTACAAACATTACAAACCAATGGTTCAAGACCAACATTCAGCCACACTATCCCACAACAAAAATCACATACATCTTGGTGGGGAACAAGATTCTATACAATGATCCGACTAATGGTATGTTACTTTGTACAACCAAACCAAGGTGTCTACAACACATAGTACGGCTTTCCTTAGCACTTCTTACCCTCCCTCTACTAGCGTTGTGATGACTTGTGGGTGTGGTGTCGGGGATGTCGAACTGCGTGGTTAGGTTTTAATAACATTTCATAACCGATAAGAAGGACATGGAGCTTTGACCTTGAGCCCAACAAGTTGTATCAAGAATAGTTTTCCTGTTTATAATTAAACTCACAAAGGCTCCAGCAACTTTGATAGTGTATGCGTAGAAAGGCCATCATAACTTATAGCTTAGGTTGGGAAAGAATTTGTAAGGTTCTCAGTGGCCTTAATTAATGAGAAAGAGTGTAGTACCGAAAGGGGGGTAGTTTTCAATGAAAATTTTCCCATTGAATCTGGTAATACTCCCTCAGAGGTTATTCATGACTAGGTTCTTTGTTATTTAGTTGCATGTTTTATTATAAATACTATGATGCATGCATTTTATTCTCTCCCCAATAAATAACTGTGCATGTAAAAGCATTCATAGCTTGATGAACATATGTGCCACAATTTATAGTGGTAATTTTAGCTGCACAGTCATCAAATTGTTGTATGTATTGATGAGGATTGCGTTGCACATATCTCATTTTGTACACATCAATGTGTGGGAAACATTAAAACATGTATAAATTGGGTGACAATATGCCACAGGTTGCTGCAATACTTAGTTACAATTTATTTGATGGCAACGATACTGTTTTCAGATTATTTTGCATGATTACTTTAGGGAGTCCTTTCATAAAAACTAGATTAAATGACGAATGTACAAAATTTGTATAAAAGAACTCCATAGAAGAGTGAGTATAGTTATATGAACTATTTTATTTTTGTACATAAAGCATCTCATAGGTATATAAGTACTTTCTCCTTGGATTTAATAATTTACATTATGCTTCAAGGATGTATGTTTATCCTTCATGTTGCATATGATGAGTGGATATTGTCCTAAACTCATGATGTGATTACATATATATATGGCTCGCATGCATGGTTTATTTGTGTGGTTATAATGAGCTAAATTTGTATGCTTACCTGCATGGATGGCTCAAAATTCTTACTGATTACCATGATTACAAATTAAATATACTTGAACTTGACGGTTATAGTCAAGTGTGGTGAGCTAAATAATTGGATTTAATCCTTGCACTTTAAATTGAATTTCTCAAGTCTAAGTATGGTATTTCATACACCATGGTGGATATCTATAGTAGCATTGTGGGGAGGAGAAAATTGAAAAATTTAAATGGGAACAAATAATTTTGCAATGTGGTTAAATAACATAAAACCTTACAGTGTTGGGTGGAGTAGAGAGTAATGCAAAGAAATAACAAACAATTAACATGTTGATTATTTTTAATAAGTATAAATGGTTAACCATCAATTGGTTAATTTTTTATTGTGCCTACTTATTGAGTGATGTGAAGATTAAATTTTAATTTCATTATATATTGTGGAAGTTTCCCCAAAACTTAAGCTATTGTTGAACACTCTTGTGAGGGCACAAAGACTCTATACCAATTTTAAGATACTTACACATGATAGATATAGATTTCGATGTTCATAGTCGAGCTTGATGAATGAACAAATTTGTAATAATTGTAAGATATGATTATTGAAAGTTTAGATGATGAATTTTAGTGGTTTGGTCATCATGGCTTGTAAATATGAATGCAAGAGTTGAAGGGAGCAATGGTGGATAAGTAAATTTTGGATTCTATGTTTACTTCATGCCAATAGATCTCTCCTCCCATATTGTTATAAAATTAAATTATGAATTGTATGATTGTGATGCAAGGACATAACTGAATAAAATACAAACTAATGTCGATAAATATAGTCCATCCAAGGACATGGATTAAGGGAATGAATTTTATACTTATAAAGATCTTAGGAAATGATGAAACATAAAAGGAAAAAAAATTGAACTCTTATAAGGTAGTTGGAAAACAAAATAAATAAAATAAAAAGCGCTCTTTCCATAGATCATGGCCAACATGAGGAAAAGTAAAAAAATAAGAGTATGCAGATGGAATCTATATAGATCATATGAATGAAGTTCATGAAATTCTATTAATATTAGCAGAAATTGATGGTTAATTAATTGGTCTCCAACCTTGAATAGCTTTTGAAGGCTTTTTGTTCATGAAATTCCCATGAAATATCATTAAGCAAATGAAAGGAAGGTTTCTGTATGTCATCTAAGATTATTTTTTTTTATACTTGTCCTTCAATTTAATATTTTTATTGATTGATGCATCTACATGTAATGATGCAATCCATTTTGGAATGTGATTTTGTCGCTGGTTGAGACGCTTAATTCACCTTATTGGGATAATACTCCGAATATACACTATTGGAGGGAACTAAACCTTATTAGGTTATTATTGAGATATTCAATGGAAATATGCATATTTAATTAGACATGCATAGTTTGGAAGCTACAGTTCCCTTTTGAGTAAAGCAATATCTAAATAATTGTAACTAAGATAGACGAGAGGTGCAAATTATGTTCACTAGGGTCAGAGTTATGAATATTGTGAACACATGCAATAGAACTCACTGTAGGCATGAAGAAATCATACATTAACAATTTTATGAACTTCATAATTAGGTCAATGGGACAGGAACCCAAAAGTAAAAATACATAATGGCAGTGTAAAAGCAGCTCCTAATGCTTCTCGATTAGTAGAAGAAAGATAGTATTAAGTTCAAGGGCACATTCACAAGTGTCAATTTTTATAATTCAAAGTATGCAACCTCAAACTCCACAACCTTGATGTGCATAGATGGGTTCCATTGACAATATCTCAAAATATCAACCTTTAAAATCTACAACAAGAAGAAGATTCTTCTAGTAGAATAATTGTATGTCTTACAAATGCACTTCATTTAGGAAGTGATAAGATTAAAATGATCTATGTGCTTCTAATATATATAAACAAAGTATACCTGTGGACTAGAACGCTGGTGCTTGAGGCATTAGAGCAATTCAGAGCAACGTAATGACTAACAAGAATTGTACACTATATTCGGAACATGGCTTGTCCGAATTAATAAACATTTTTTTGGTAAGCCAAAATGTTTCGCATTAGTACAACTTATGATGATCTAAGGATCTTATGCTAGTAGTAGAATACTACATGCATCAAGTAAGGGTGACATATAAGGGGTTCTAAGTGATGAAGAGAAAGGATAACAAACCATGCAACAAGTTATGCTAAATTAAAGGATAATTTCAACATATTGATGGCTCAATGGTACTGTAATCAGGATTGAAGTGGACAAAGATATTTGGTATCTAGCATTCTATTCAAATTAATTGACAATCACACAATTTTAGATGCATATTTTGTACCACTATTTCCTATCAAGCAATATGGGAGAAGTCTACCTATCAGATTGCATGAATGATGTTGTCTAGGTTTGAATATGACAACATAATAATTATTGCATAAACTATTTATTTTAAATAAATTAATAATTGATTTGGTTTCCAAGAAATGAATTATATTATACCAGATCTTGATCTAGTAATACGGTATGTGAATGACCTATGTTCACACTCTGGTTCACATAGTACGCTAGAAATTAAGATATATGGGAATGTGAGAACATGGTAACCCTCGTTTATGACTCATGTTAGGGAAGCGTATGTAGTTGCATACTGATTTTTCCATTGGTGTGGAATATACAATGAATTATTCATGGCCAGCAAGGTGTTGGAAGTAGTGTTAAAAAGAGCAAAGAAGAAATCATATGACATAACTCGTTTATGTGTGGAGTACTTTTGAGTACCACACAATTAGTTTCTTGGCTAAAGACAAAGTTAATGATATTAATAGACTTGAAATATAACTTTGAAGTCCATGTTGGACTAATTTTCATGGTCAATAGTCTACATTATAATTGGGGGGAGGTCAGATTCTGCTGTTATTAAGACCTTGCAAATGGACAAAGTCAATCCCAAAGTTAGTGGTATTAGAAAGTTGTATTAGGAATGATTATCTTTATGTTATCATTTGGATGAAAAAATTCCTACAACCACAAGATATATGAGAAGGGTTAGCTAAATAAAAGCACTTGAATACTTTTGACATAAAATTATGCACTTATGCTCTAGTTACAAAAGTGGAACATGTCCATGAGTTTCTTATTCTCTAATCGACAAACCGAGCATGGTCTGATTGGACTTACCTGAAGGTAATGTGAATAAATAAAGGAATATTTTTTGGCATTGACTTAATGTTATGTTAATTATACTAACATTGTTGGAAAACATGTGGATAAGGTACATGTCATGCATGTGATGCTATGAACATTTGGTATTGCGTACACATTGTACATGTAGTACTGTATACATGTGGTACATATGTTAATGGTGTCGATGCAGGTATTGCATTATGTTGGTTGACACGTATAGTTGTATGTGTGTGATGCACACCTTGTGTATGTGCACATGGTTGAGGAGAAAGCATTGGGAAATTTCCTGGTGTGGTAACTGATCCAGAGTGCGTGCAGAATAAAGACATAAGTGGAAGTTAAGGAGTGATTCAAGGATAAGTATTAGTCATTTATGTCAGTTTTGTATACATGTGATTTATGATTTTGGCCTATACATGTAATCTACGAGTGGTTTTATGATGATTACATGTGATTTATGATTTTATGGTTTTGTTTTGAGCTAACCTAATGTGATATTTGTATACATGTTTCTTGGTCAAATATGCTAGTTTGGCTTGTTGTGACTAATGCAAGGAGATTGTAAGAAGCAAGTGTTTGGAAAGAAAACAAATGCATTTGAAGAACATGCATTTTCCCCTATTATTTAAATACAATAAAAGGAGGAATCATAGTTAAGCGACGGGCAATAGTAACCCGTAGTTACTCAAATAGTAGTATGGTTATATCAAGTTATGACATTAGTTGTGGTAAATCAAATTGAGTTTATGCATCTGAAATCCCTCACAAAATTGTTTAAAACAAATGTTACAGGTAGAAATGGAAGGAGATTTGATGGTAGAACTCCTTTGTAACCTATATATTGGAAGATCTGAATTAGGTGGCAAGGCCATGGGAACCTGTCATTTTAGGAACAACTACCTTGGAATGAGGAAAACATTCGTAAGATGCAGTAATACACTGAGGACTGTGTAAATTTAAGGGGGGGAGTATGTACCAATCCTTTGTTGTATGTAACACTATGTTTCTGGCCTATTGTACCTAAGCTAAGGCTAAGCTATAATAGAAAATCTAGGCCAGAGGTGTAAAAATAAGAGTGAATATTTTATTACCAAATAAATAAAGATAATGTAAAATGCTTAGAAAACAAGAAACCAAGAGATGTGATTCTTGCCCAATGAAATCCCATTGGTGAATGGGAATAGATAATTATTTCATGATAAGAATTATAGATCAAATTATAGATAAGATTAATTGATGGGAGATAAATATCCATTAAGTTACTTAGCTAGAAAAAGATGCTAAGTTTAAGAAAAAGATAAAATCCTTGTGGGATAGAAAGGCAAGCTTTTATGACGAAAATCTTAGCAGGACAGAAAGGCGAGATTTTCGAGGAAAAGCCTAGTCAAATGGATAAAAATATCTATAAAATAGAGACACCGCTAAAGGAAACCATATCATGGCAAGAAATCTTGGCTCGGTGGTGATCTAGAGGAAGTCAGTTATAGGTTGGATGGTGGTGTTCAATTTTCCAAGTGACATTCTTTTAGCTACTCTGGTCTAATTCAATTGCATGGGATGTTTTGTATGATGGCTCTTTACTCTTTATGTTGTCGAATCTCTTAGCATATGCGTATGATTGCATGGGTTATCTTTTTTTATCAGATGATTGAATATTGATGCATGTGAAACCTATTTAATATAAATTTAATTAAAGTTAAACATAGTGATGGGAGCATAGTAGGTTGTTATTAACATTGGGTCAAGGAGGTATGTGGCAATTATAAATCAATGTGTTTTTCTCTAGTTAGTGATGACATGATAAAATTCATTCCTCCAAACCACTCAAAATAAATCCAATTAACATAATTGATGTAATTTAAATTTAAATATAAATTAATTACTAAATTACAACATAAAAAATAACATTAGATTATAAAGTAATTATTATTCATAAATATTTGGAATTAGCTTTGTCTCATAAATTAAATTATAAAACGTATATATCATCATAATATGCATAACGACTTTGTCACATAAATTAAATTATAAATAACATAACATAAATAATGAATTCACAAATATAAAGGTTGGAGTGGAGAGTGGGGGCATTGAAGTGCTAGCTCCCTAGACCCTCTATTTTGTGCCTCCATCCTTTCAAGTGGCTAGATTTTTCTTCTTCTACTAAGCGACCAAGGTTGTTTTTGTGTGGGGTACCATGTGGCATGCATTGCTCATTCTGGCGTATTATGCCTACTCAAGTTTCCTTGTGGCCCTTTTCGCCAAGGTCCTCTTTTCTTCCAATGGTGTTTTAGTTAGGGATTTAATGTTGCATGTGATATTTCTTAGATGTGTCTCCTCATAATTAATGCCACCACTACTGGAGACCTCTATGTCTCATGCTAATTTATCCTCTTAGGGAATTTGTTGTGGTCATTTTTCTTGTATGTTTGCCATGCTTTGTTTGTATTTAGTTCCCGTCTTTTCAAGGTTTTTTTATAGGCTTCCTTGGCAACTTGCTCCGAATTTCTCGGTTTAAGTTTGCAGGCCTTAGTGCCTTATTTTTATGTTCACGAGAAGTTTTTTTTTGCTAAGGAGGGAAGTGGTGAATTGTTTATGCTTGAATGAAAGTTGATATTTTGATGATTGTTGAGTTTGTAGTTGTAAAATTCTTATCTCTGGTTGTAAAAAGGGTTGGTGGTTATTAAAATAGATTCTCTGATGTCTGAAACATCAATTCTTGCGTGTTAGTAAAGTCAAGTTTTTTGATAACCTGTTGAACACATTTAGTATCTAGACCCCCATCTTAACAACTAACGGATAGCAAAAAATGAAATATCTGATAGATGGTGGTTGGTCCATAGGATGGTTCACTACTTGATGACTCTTATCGTTGAAGCTTCGACGAGCCAAGGTGTCAATATTGATGATCTTGCAATGTTCATAAATGATGGTAAGAGGCAGTTACATTTTAAATCGAGGTCAAGTGACAACTCAAGGATGTGGTGGTGAAACAGCAGTGTTTGCGAGTTTCCAGAGTGGATGTGAGTGCTAATGAAGACAAGTAAGACATATATTATCCTTATTTTTGTAATTTGTTTTCAATGTTTTCCATGTAAGCATTAAGGGAGAGTGTTGGAAGTAAATCTTCCATGTCATGTGTTCAATGTGTATTACAAGAGATCAATGAGTACTTTGAGGTGCTATTCTAGATGTGGTTGTTTCCCATGTGTATATTTGTTTCTGTGCCATGTCCCAGTCATAGATCCACCTTCTCAGGATCTAGATTTGTTGAAGTGAGTACTTTGTAATATATATATATATGTATATATATATATATATATATAACCTTTTGGGATCAATAAAAATATGAGAGTGATTTGTTTTGTGTGCATTTTTTCTCTCTCTTTCTGTTTGTGATAGTTATTGCAAAGCATTATTGTATACTCTTATTTAACTACTACTATCAATTTTTTTGGATCAAATAACAATTTTAATTTTCTAATCTAGATTTAGGAAATTGAACCGAGGAGTTGCAATATGCCTATCCTATCAATAAGAAATTTAAAATTTATAGTCTATCTTTGTAAATATAGCTTGTGTAGATAATGGGCATGTGAAGTTAAAGTAGAGTAGAGTATATGAGATTTACACACACACACACACACACACATACACACACACACACACACACACACACACACACACACATATATATTTATGTAAAATAGTTTTATGCAATTACTATTTTAAATATTACAGTGTAAACCTTGAAAGACACTTTCTAAGGAGGAATAAATTAGAATGAATGGTAACCTTTATAATTAATATTAGTATAGAAGATTTATGTTAGAATAGAGTTGTCACATCTTATGAAAGATGGAGAAATAAGAAACTAACATCTAAACGGAATAGAGGCTATTAAGAAATCGAATACTAGATATTAGCTGGGTAATTGGTAAGGAAACATGGAATATTATATGTATTCCACTCGACTATAAAATATTTTAAATTATGTGAAAAATAAATAATTTTAATTGCATAGAGAAGGTGCATATAAACTAGAACTAACTCACTTGGCTCCCAAAACTAATAGAAAATATGAAAACCATATAATCATATCGAGGAATAGAACTAATAACCATTCTAGAATGAATGAATAAAAAAAAATGAATATTAAATGAGTTTGTGAGAAGGTGTAATAACTACAGCTACAAAACCAAAATGGACCACATGAACATTATAATCACCACTATGAGAGACACCAATATCTATCTATCTATCTATCTATCTATCTATCTATCTATCTCTCTCTCTCTCTGTCTCTCTCTCTCTCTCTCTCTCTCTCTATATATATATATATATATATGGAAATTACTGAATAAATAATAAGGACATGGGTCGAACCATTACCCTCCTTACATATGTACTTAAATAAAACTAGTGTCATATATATAAAAGAATAAAAGAGCACAAAGTGATACAAGCAAATGCACAATTGGGAAGCCATAAAGAACTTAATATTTCAAGTTAAATGAAAAAAATCAACCCTATTTTCCTATAAAATTATACACAAAATTGTAATAGAGGAAAAAAATAATATTAAAGTCATAATTTCGATAAGGATCAACCCAACAAGTAAATTGACCATGGCGGTTTTCTAATTGTATTCAAGACTTTCATAGCATTTCCATTGTCATTTCAAAGTAATATTTCTGTTATCTTTTGTTGATTTTTAATTTCTTTTTTTTATGAAGGGATAAGATATGGTTTCTTTTTTTCAAAGTTTACAACATTTTGCTGATATTAGTAAAGAGTAATTTGATAAATTTGTCAAAACACTATTTTATTTTTGAATTGTTTTGAAAAATAGTTTTTGTAAAATAGAAATTAAGCATTTCAAATATTTGAAATGATATCTTTTCTTAAATTTAGTTGGATGGTTTTCCTTTTTTTTTATGGGAAAACAATTAAAAAAAATTAATGAATATTTTTCCAAAAATATTTGCACAATTTTGAAATATGATTTTTTGAAAAATATTTGATGAATTTTGTTGATGAATAGTTTGTTTGCAATTTATGAATTAATGTCTCATCATATGAATATAATACAAAATATATTGCTTATATGTTTCATATTGGTTAAGTTTTAGTTGCAAAGTTAAGGATGAAAGAAAAACATGACATGTTTATTGAAAACATTATTATTAATAAACATACAGAAGATTGCAATTATTTTTCATGTTAGGATTTCTTTTTATTCGTCTTTCACTTTCATGGAGAATTCATTTAAATCTATTTTACATGCAAAGTTGAATAGAGAATATATTGCTTATATTTTCATACTGGTTAACTTTTAGTTGTAAAGTTAAGGATGAAAGAAAAACCTGAGATGTTTATTGAAAACATTATTATTCATAAAAATACAGAAGATTGCAATTATTTTTCATGTTAAGATTCGATTTTATTCATCTTTCACTTTCCTGGAGAATTCATTTAACTTTGTTTTACATGAAAATTTGATTAGCATTTTAGTGGAAAAGAGGCTAATTCAGAAGTGTGTATATTAGAAGCACTGTAATTTCTAAGTCCTGTAAATCATTTTCTATTGGATATCCTTTTGGCTTATTGAATATTTTTCACCGAATGATGTAGTGGGATCTCATATTGTACATTTCATTCATTCAAGTTTGAAAATATTTAATTTCCTACTAAGGATAACACATATATAAAACCATAAATTTTTCATATTTAATTATTTACTTTTTATAACCACATTAAAACATCCTCCACCGGGGATGATTATCCTCTATGACATAATGGATATCATGACAACTACTATAATGGAATTCTGCCTGGCTTCCCGTCCACAGTCTTCAAGTTGATGGGACATAAAATTTTACTGCTAACTGATAGAAGATTCAATGACAATCGGATGGAAGTACAACTTGTTTAATCTCCACACGGTATATCCGTAATATTTTCTAGAATGGTCATCGACACAAACCACAAGGCTCATCTCCCATTGTTAGTTCCAGTATTTTATAGAAATGTCTCAATTACAATTAAATTCTATCACCCTTGCACTCAATTTGGGTATGAAAGCAATAATTATCCATGTCGATCGTGGTTTCAGTGGTGTTTTTCTTGCAATATGAAATGGAACTGATAATAGAATGGGTGACTCAAACATGGTGTTTAGGGATTGTGTTGCAACTGTCTAGGAACTCATGTCTATTGGTCTCTCTCTGGTTCATTGAAATTCTAGAGATTTTTCCAACCCAAGTGGTTATGGCTCGTTTACTGGCTCACATCGCAACTCTCTCTGACAATTTTAGTTCATCAGGTGATATGAGGTCAATTTTACAGTAAGGTCAAATATGAATAAACTCTCTTCTCACTTGAAACGAAGATGGTTCGATTAGGATCCATATGTAGCCTACTCTTTCTAGGCAGCGATCTTTTCTTAGCTCTATCCTCAAAATTGAGCATATGGTGGCAATTATTCGTATGGTGAAGGTGTTCCACATTCTTCAAAGCATTATAAATTTGGTGGCATCGACACTGTCCTTTGGAAACACATTTTGGTCCTTTACCTATGTGCAGTTTTTCGGTAGAGGGATGTTTCGATTAGAGGAAAATACGTGGTTGGATGATTTTTCCAGCATGTTGTGGCTGTGTGATGGTGTTCGATGGTTGTGAATGGGCCACAAGGTTTTTGTAGTGGCCATAGGACATTGTGGTCTGGGCTCGATGATTCTTAATATAGCTAGTTAGCAAGGAACGTTGTTCACACCAAAAGAATAAAAAAAGGTTTGTGGAGGTTCCTGAGAAGAGCCCTTACTTTTGGACTAATAATAAGAGGCGCTAAGTAACACAACCCCTTAATGATGAGCCCAATGTCACCTTGACTAATGCTTAGTTTTTAGGCTTGTACCTAGAAATTGTTTGTGTTAATTCATACTCTACATTGACAATTAGTTAATGAAGTCTTGTTGGTCTCTTATTATGGGAATACCTAGAAAAAATTATAACAAATTTTAAAACCTTAAATTTATGTTAACACAGAGCCACATTTAATATAATACTTTTAGAACAAGAGAAGCTTTACACAAAAAGAACTACATTAAAACTTATGTCACCAAGTCCAAAAGTTTATTTCTCCTCCAAACACTTACCCTATTTGAAACAAGAAAATAAAAAAGAAAAGATATTTTGCTTATTTCTCTATTTATAAATTTGCAAGCCACCTCAGTTGAACAATTAAAGTTCATCCAGGTAATCACAATTTTAATTCGAAACCAGAGAGAGTTCCATTAAACATTTTTAAAATTATTTCGTAAATGAAAAAAACAACTATTCATTTAAAATATATATCAAAATATTTGTAATTCTTTTAAAAAATTGTAAAATAGAACAACTAAAAACTAATCTAAATCAATACTTTGCTAAAAACAACTTATTTCAGGAAAACTTTATCAAAAGTAAAAAAATTGGGAATTCTCTTTCAATATATGATTTTTCTAAAAAATTAGAACACATTGTGCACATAAAGTTTCATCAAATTAATTTATAGGAATTTCATCTACCAAAAGCCATATATTATCCTTTTTAGTTCTACCAAGCTTTTCATCTACCAGAAGCCATATATTATCCCTTTTAGTTCTACCAGGTGTAAAAAAATTGCACCAAAATCAAAAGGAATAGGGAAGAATTTATAATGACTAAGGTATAAAACCCAAAAAATGAATGTGTAGAGAAGGGCATAAACAACATAAAAATAGAAGAATGGAGGATAGTAACTACTTCATACATATCAATTTTAAGAGGTACAACTAACTGTAAGTTGTATGTCTCAATAATTCCTTCAATTAAGATGGGTTAGTAATAGTTAGTATTAATAATACATAGGTAAGTATCCGCACTAGCAAAGGAGGAAATGGCGTACCATTCATATGATACGTAAGGGGCACGACATGACTGGCAAGCACACAGACGAGTGTCATGTTATGTTATTCATTAATTATTACAGGGGTGGTCATAGATGGAAGGGTCAAAATGGTAGGGTGCATTCACTGGAATTATCTGTGTTGCTGCTCACTTGTCTGAACCCTTTGTAAATGAAGGAGGGAACTAAATGATATGGCATTAAAGGAAGGAAGGAACAAAATGGTAGAGTTAAACAAAGAACTAATCAAAAGAAGTGTTGATGGAGAATTTAACCAATGGTATAAAAATCATACAAGCTAAAGTACACTTTGATTTACCTAGCATTAATGTTTTCAACTTTTTGTTAGTCATTTCCATGATAGTTGATTGTGAAAAGTATATTACTTAATCTCAAAAAATTAATTCAAATATTGAAGTTATCTATTTAATTTTCTATCAATTTCAAGCTCTTTTAATTGAATTGCAAAATTGATCCAGGAGGTTTTTGTTGATTCAGTTACACAGGTTCAGTCATGGTCATTAATGTGTGGTTCAGTGATGTGGTCGATGGGTGATGTCATACAATGCCAATTTATGGTGAAAGGGTGTTGAAATTTGATGTATCAAGTCTAAAAGATTTGTATTCCAACATTGTATCAAATCCTAATATAAAACCTAGCCTAGAACTACACCATGCATCAAATCTAACTATTAAAACCACATTAAAGATTTAACCCTAAGTTTAAAACCCTCTCAGGTCAATGCAAACCACGTAGATATTAAATACATTACAAAATGTGTTAATACAATCCCAAACGTTAGGTAGTTAGCCAAGTCGGAACCGTAGTTGCGATGTACATGTGAGTGGGTATCAGATCAACCATTAGGTTAACTGTACCTTCTAACTACCATCCTAACCGCATGAAAGTCTAACTGTGGAGGTACATGTGAGTAGTCAAGGTATAACCGTCGAGTTAACATAACACCAGTCTTCAAAACCGTCAGGTGCAGCTGTTACATATGGTTCATTTAACCGCAACCACCATGCTAGACATGCAAGTTAGCGGCTTATGACAAGATCATAGCTACACTGTCTGTTCACATGCAAGCCATTAAATGTTTTCTCTGTTGTTAGCGTGACCACTGGCGGATAGTGCCTATTCCAACATCCGAAATGGGTTTTTGTTACAGATATTTAAAATAAATGGTGAATGTCAGTAGGTGAAATTAATAAACTTATCTAAAAAAACTCTAATTTAACCC
>APFE031147088.1:3933-22737 GCA_000404065.3 Pinus taeda | reverse complement strand
TCATAAGTCCTAACCAAACCATCCTGGAGAAATCGTCAATGAATAATATAAAGTATTCTTCTCCTTGAGGTGACCTTGTCCTAAATGGACCACATACATCTGTATGGACCAGCTCAAGAGGCTTGCTTGGTGATCCTTCCTTCTCAGGGAAGTTAATTTTGGTTTGCTTCTTGTTGGAGAGGTAAATCCCCTCTACGGATAGAGGCGATCCCTACTAGCCCAGAACGGGTCTAGCAACAATCAGACAATGCTACCACGCAAGTCCCTAATTACAAATAAAAGGTAGGTGATGAAGACCTACTTGGATTCCAACGCTTTCGTTCGTAGAAGAGACGTCACCCACACTTCTTTGCTTTGGCCGGTCACAGTCCTCCACGATCTCCGTGAATGGACACCTACACACAAAGAGAACAACACAAACACAAGCGTGAAATCTGATAAATGCAATTATACATCAGTCAGGAAGGATATAACTCAACATCAATCATTACAAAGACAATGAGAGTGGAACCATAATGATAGTCATCTATTATAATAATCAAAAAAGGAGAATACAACCAGTGTCCTGACGTCAAGTCCTCCTTTGGCTGGGTGCTCAGCTACACAAATATTGCAAAGCTTGAAGGGATGAGGGACAAGCCTCTCTCTCTTTGGTGACAAGATATCCTCACTTAGGTTAAGCCTTATGGACACAAAAGAAGGCTGTTGCAACTCTAATCTCTTGTTATCTTCCTTTCAGCACCAGTATTACTACCACTAGCTTGCTCAAGGCATGGAGACAAGCTTTTATAGATGAAAGAGGAAGAGATAAGATCAATCACAACAATCATGGATTTGGCTTCATCACTTGGAAACTTCCATGGAAGAGTGGAAAACTACTTCCCATTCAAGGAGATTCGAAGCCAAACCATCCTCACTTAACATAGATTCAGTTGGTGAATGAGTTGGAGAGAACTTTCGGAGGTTGATTGGTTAAATTTTTTTGCCCAAATAGGTTGGCACGATTGCGACTCTGGGACAGAGCGCTAATAGCGCGCCCTCTTTGGAGGATTTTACCCATTGGCACGAGAAGAACACAGTGATCCCGCGCTAATGTAAAAAGGGCTATTTTTATGGGCAAGTTGCAGGAGATGTCTTCAGGGCATGTGAAGCTAGTGTTCAAAGGGGAATGATGCAAGTGGTTTCAAGTCTTGTCACTTCTCACAAGTCCCGAAATGCGTCTTCCAAGGTGTAGGAGAGGGGTAACAGGGACAGTGACAAACGGTGACAAATTACTGTGTAACAGGGAAGAACAACTTTTATTATTGTGAAAGAAAGAGACTGTTTAGCTCAATACAAAGCTGGTGTTTTAGATTGATTTTCCTCTTTTATGATGTGTTTTGATCAGAATGTTGTTGCCTGTATAAATCCAAATGTATATTTTTTTTATGCATATTGATGACTCACAGTTCATGGTTATGCCTAGTTATTTGAATATGATTCAATATCATGGTTAAATCATGAAAGGTTGCTGACTCAAAACTTCGTTGGGCATCAGTTGCAAGATTCTCTTCCATAAAATGAAATGTGCGTTCCTGTATGAATGATTGGATTGTAATTAAGTATTAGTGCAACCTTGTTATTATATGAACCAGTAATTGATTCATTTAGACTTGGAATTCATATATGATGTTTAACCTCTCTTTGTCATGCTCCTGCAGGATAGATTAGGATAGTTAGGTCATAGACTAAAGTAGTTAGAAGAAGTGTAGATAGGATCTAATACATAGTGGTTAGCTGTTTTAATTTTGTTGATTTAATTGAAGCCTTCTTCTCAGAAGCCATCTTTCAACTCATTTACAATTGACGGGGTCCCTTAAAACTCGTTGGAACTAGCCATTCCAAACAAAAGTAGGTCTAATTTGGGTTTGCGATCGGGTTAGTTCCCCTTGTTGGTATAGCAAAAATTTGCCATGTCAAAACATGCATGAGAGCTATGCTAAAAAATATACTTTAGATGACAACTTTAGATATGTATATGCAACTTGTGTCAAGGAAACCAAGTAGAGGAATTGGATTACCATGTGCATGATAAAATTTTCTATCATCTTGGCAAGCTATGCATTCCATAGGGTGAAAGAGTCAACGTCATAAGGGAAGCACATACTTCTCTTATTGTTGGCCATTTTGGTGTAGTCAAGATGGTGGCACAATTACAAAGGTATTGTTTTTGTTCTAGAATGAATGAAAGTGTGTCACGATATGTAAGAGGATGTTCTTTATGTGCTACAAGTAAGCCTAGAAATAGAAAGTTAGGATTGTATACTCCACTTTCAGTCCCTTCCTGTCCTTGAGAAAGTGTTTCTATGGACTTTGTAGGAGGACTGCCTATGTCTGAAAAAATCATGATTATCTTTATGTTGGTGTGGATTGTTTAAGCAAGATGTTTATTTTGATTCCTTGTAAGAAGTATGTTATAACTGAAGAGACTACACAAATGTTATTTCAACATGTATGGGTACATTTTGGGTTACCCAAATCCCTTATTTCTGAAAGGTATTCTCGATTTATCAGGAAATTTTTGTCAAGCTTATGAGGACTCATGGACACCAAGTTGAAAAAGAGTACAACATTCCATCCATAAACTGATTGTCACACAGAAGTGGTGAACATAATGGTAGTACATCTTCTTCGTTGTTATTGCAACAAACATCCTCAAGTTTGGGATGAACACTTTCACTACATTCAACATGCTTATAAATGGGCAAAGCATTCATCGACTCAAACATCTCCATTTGAGGTATGATTTGGTTACTTACCAAAATATCCTTTAGATTTTATCTTTGGGAAAGATGTTGCTATTAATGGTCATAGTAACATTGATAAGGCCAAGCAATTCATTAAACAAGTTCAATTGTTGCATCAAATGGTTCAAGAATAGATGGAAAGGAGCCAAGCCAAGTACAAGACAAGGCATGATAAGCATCGTATTGACCACAATATTTAAGTTGGAGACGAATTTTGGCTTTACATTAGGAAGGAGAGGCTTAAAGGAGAAGGTAAAAAAATGAAACAAATAAGGTATGGACCTTTTAAGATTCTAGAAAAGATTGGTAACAATGTCTTCTGGTTGGAGTTGCCTCCTTATATGAAAATGTATTTAGGTGTTAATGTTGATAATTTGAGATTATATGAACCTCCTTTGATTGATGATCAGGGAGAGCATGTTCATATTCCTTCAATAGAAGATTTCTCTCCATAATTTCTTGAAGAATTGCAACAGGATACTATCCTTGACAGAAGAAAAAGAACTTAAAAATGAGGGAATGTGGAGTACCTTCATGTTGGTCTCAAAGGCACAAATCCAAGAAAAGCTAAATGGATTGAGGTTGGAAGGGTGAGGGAAATATACCCTCATCTGTTTTTTGACTGAAAGTAGTATTTTGGAGGTCCAAAAGCTTCCAATGGGGAGGAGTGATTCAGGGATCAATTTAGTGCTCAAAAATCAAAGTGTGCGAAAGAGCTCGAAACCTACACCATTGGATAGATCTATGTGATGTGAATCCAATGAAAATTGATTTTTCAAAACTGATATCGTATGCTCCCAAAATTGTGTTTTGATCGAATTCCCAAACATGTAAAAATTTGCAGAATTGATAGGGCGACTGTACATTTTGGCCCGGTGGCAACCTGCCACTTGGCCTCTTTAAATTGGTCCAAATTTTCTTTGAATTTTATTGCCTCATAATTTTTTTTAAAATATTTGGTGGGCTGACTGTGTAATTATAGGGCCAATGGGAGGCAGTCATGTGGCCTCTAGGTGTCAAGTCAAAATTGTGGTTAAGGGGCCAAGGGCACCCACAAGATTTGAACTATAGACCTCTGCCCAAGTAACAACAACCATCTACCAACATGCCATTACCATGTGACTTAAACTACATAAGTTTTGGCTTTTAATTTAATTGGAGTGCTTTTCAAATCAGAGTTAGGGGTTAGGGCTAAGCCCCAGTGCTGGTCCACTCGGAACTAAGGGGCGAGACCAAGGGCTAGGGCATAGCGTTAGCCCCGTGGTCACAACCCATGGCATAACACATAGCAAGGGAAAAATGTGGCAGGAGTTGGAATGGGGGCCACCCCTGAGCCATATGTGGCCCCATGCAACCACAGGCGAAGGTAGCAGAGGCGCCAACCCCTAGGGCGCAGAGTGGGGACCAGTCTTGGGTCATATAGACCCTCACGTAACCGTGATCCATCCCTTAATGATGGGCGCGAGATTTTGGCACCAATTTCTAATTCTATGGGCACATAACATGACTGAGCGCCAGGTGTTGGGGGCTCAGTTGGTGGGGGGGGGGGGGGGATTAGCCCTATCCCATGGGCACATGGCCCCATAGGACCACATTTTTCAGAAAATGGGGGTTAATGGACAGTTTAACTATTCGACAATTTCACCTGTTGGGTGGGATTGTGGGCTAGGTTTGTGCGTCAGCTCCGGGTTTGGGGCGCTCAAGCCAGGTTTGGGTTGAATTGGAGGATGGTTAGCTATGGAAATTGGGAAAAACTTGTAATACTCATAACTTTCTTAGTTTTTGGCCAAATGAGGTGTAAAAAGAACTGAGATGGGGTTTTTGATAGTTCTGGATCCATTAGGGACATATGTTTTGAATTATAAGCATTGTAAAGCCATGAAAACACACATTTGAGCAAGTAATGAAAGATGTCATACATTGCAAGTTAGACCAAGGGATGTAGCCTAGGAGAGGGATGAACTCTTTTATCATGTTTGTTTTTATGTGTTTCTGATATGGTCTTTTGTCTATGTTTCAGATGTTAACTAAGTTTAAAAATCATTTGTTTATGTGTTTTGTAACTTGATCCATTACCCAAAATACATAAAATTTCACTTGCAGTTTGTATATCACCTTCAATTTTCATAAATAGACCAATGAACATGATTTAAAACTTGAGGGATCTATACTAAACCGTAGGACTAATATTATAAACCTTAAGAATAATATTATACCATAGAAATATGAAACCTTAGATTAATAAACCTAGGAATTGATATTATAAACTCGAGAATAAAAAACCAAGAGAATAATACTAAACCCAAGAGATTACTATTATAAATCCAAGGTATATAAACACTAAGATAAATACTAAAGACCCCAAAATAAACATAGTTGACCATGGTTGATTTTTATATTGAGACGATGTTTGTCGCAATGAGATGTTGGACCGTGGTTGATCATTGTTAATTTTCATATTGAGACAATATTTGTAACAATGCGACATCGGACCATGGTTCATTTTCATTTTGGTACAATTGTTACCACAATGTGACGTTAGACCATGGTTGACCATGGTTGATTTTCATATTAGAACAATCTTTGTCACAATGTGAGATTGGACCATGGTTCACCATCATTATAAACCCAAGAGATTTATATTAAACCCTAAGATTAATATTATAAACATTATGAATAATATTATACCTTAGGAATATGAACCTGTGGTAGTGGCTGCAACCACCAAACAAAATTTTTCCTTTGCTTTGTTTTGGAGCCTCCCTCCTCAAAATCTTAGCAACATGTCTTGCACTGCTCAAGTACTTGTGTCTCATTCAAGTTTATCTTTCACTTAAGATTTCAAATAATAATGTCCCCATGCTAAAGCCAAGCCTTCGGCATGCAGGATATCTTTTGTCGGTGGTGATGAAAAACCGATGCTTCTGACCCATAAATATTACAGATAACATTTTTACAGATTCATAAAGGCCATGTTCAAGCTACACAACATTGCCTTAAAAGTTCTAAAAAGTGTCTTGATGACACAACTTTAATTGATTTTCATAACAACTGGTCTCCATTTGAGGCCATTGGCTCTCTTCTACTCTCAATTACCTTCTGGGTCCCTCAAAATATTCATTTGCTTTAGTGTGCAGTGCTGGCATGGTTTAGGAAGACCACAAATTTGTATGAACGATAGATTTTTTATTAGAATTTGGTAAAAGAAAATTCATAAAATCAGAATGTTTGAGTGTTTGAATAGTTTTTTGATGGTGCTAATTTTTTTGATGGTGAAAATAGATTTAGCACCATCAAAAATTCTTGGACACCTAAAATCTTGAAGTTTCACAACTATAACCCAAATTTTCAAAACAATTTTTGCGAAATTTTACATAATCTTCTAATTTGTAATTTTTCTAAATTAAGGTCTTCCTCATTTTTCAACCACCCTTTGGAATGAAACCAACGCCTCGTAATCTTTCAATATCTCCACGTCGAATGACATATCAACGCATAAGTACCAGACTAATTTTAATGAATGAATATGGGATTTTATGATTCGGTGATATTTTATAACTCATTTTTATTCGAGTGTATGATTCAAAAGAATAGACATATCAATATCAGAAATCAAGAAAAAGATAATATTAAAGGTAGTATTATATAGTATAAATTATTTAAATTAAATTTATTAAGGATAATAAGAATAGATTTGAACATATTAAACACTAATAATGTATTTGATAATATTTATATTATTAAATTTCATACCATTTATTAAATTTTTTTATATTAGGTTAGGAATAAAATAATATAAAGATACAACTTAAGGTATTGTATTTTATGGGTACTCTGATAAAGTGGGATTAAAACAGATTATATGGTATAATTTACATTTTTAATTTTTTAAATTTTTTTTTTTTAATGAAAAGAGAAGAGAAAAGAAATTGATTTATTTTACATATTTTTTTTTGTTTATAATGAATTTATGGAAAAATAATTTGTTATTTATTATTATTATTATATTATTATTCTTGTTTTAAACTCTAAAATATAAATCCAAATTTATCATAAAAACTTATTTTTTTGTGTTTTTGCTTTATTATAAGCGTTTTTTAATATAATTTTATAAACAATCTAAACTAATGTCTCCTCCATATTGAATTGCAGAGGAACTAACATTTTTCATGAAAATATTAAATTGAGTGCGATTTATAAAATTAAATAGCAATTCACAATAAAAACACAAGAGACATATTTCATAATACATCTCACATTGCCAAGATATATATATATGTAAAGTATAGCATTATTTTTAAATATATATTATTATTTAAAAAAAATAATTAATATATAAATTAGACACGCATACACAACAACAACATGTCACAAGATTCTTAACTATGGAAATTCACCTTCACTATCTTATGAAGATTTTTAACCTATAAATAGGGTTTGTTACAATATCATGCATTATCTATATCACCTGTTCAAAAAATATGACTCATTTCTTATGACACTGGTTTATATGACATATTTATTGGATGAAAGTTGTCATTGATGTCAAAGGGTGAGAGGGTCAAAGTTGAGCAATGTTGTCATTGATATCAAAGCCCTAATATTAGGGATGATGTCGTAGCTTTAGGATGATCAAAGCATGTGATAATAGTTCAAGAAACCCTAAAGAGAAAAAGGGTTTAAGCCCTCAAATTCAAAACTGATAGTCTAAATAAAATCAACGAAAAAGTGGTCAAATCCAAATCAAATTAAAAGAAGGACTATCTTATCACGTAGCATTTATCAAGACCTTTCCAATGGGGTTCATATCTCATGAACTGGAAGTGAGGAGAGGCGTCATTCTTGTAGAAGTTTGGAGCATATCTTGAACTTATTCTTGCAAAATTTTGGAGTTGATCTTGAATTTATTCTTCTAGAGGTTTGGGGCAGATCTTGAAGATATTATTATATAGGTTTGGAGTATATCTTGAAGTTATTCTTGCATAATTTTGGAGCGAATATTGAAATTATTCTTGTAGAAGTTTGGGTCAGATCTTGAAGTCATTCCTGTAGAAGTTTGGATCAGACTCTGGAGTGTCATCGTTGTAGAAGTCTTGAAACAAATTTGACTTACCTTTTGAGGCAGATCAACAATCTTTTTTGAGGTAGAGTTTTTAAGGGAGATTTAAGCTACTAAAAGTACAATGTGGGGTCTATTCTAAGGCATATCTAAAACAACTAATTGAAGGTATGAATTAGAATCCATTTTGTTGAATTGGAGGTTAGAGTTACAATGGCATACTTATTGGTGCATATATGAAGTTGAATATATTTAGGAAGAGATAACCGTGATTGTATATTGT
Organism: Pinus taeda; assembly: GCA_000404065.3. Taxonomy (NCBI): domain Eukaryota; kingdom Viridiplantae; phylum Streptophyta; class Pinopsida; order Pinales; family Pinaceae; genus Pinus; species Pinus taeda. The sequence goes on along the minus strand of APFE031147088.1, from coordinate 14,609 downwards.
TGTATTTATGTCACTATCCTTGGTATTGGAGCCCACAATTTGTTGTTCTATATTTTATTGTTAGGGTGGAAAGGTGGTATTAGGGAAGAAAGTCGTAGCGTCCTTAAGGAGGTTATCACCTCTTTCAAATGGGTGTTGGTAAACTAGGGTTTGTATCTCCTTGCAATAGTGGTTGGTAAATATCTTGGGGTTGTAGCCCTTTTAGTTGTAGCCAACAAATAGGAAGTTGTAGCTTCCCTTAATAAATATATTATTTATATATATCTTATGTTCTTTGATGTGATGTTATTAGTTATGAACTGATACGAAATTGTTGTGAAAATTGAAATATTTGATTCCACTCCCCCTCTAGTTTTTTAACAATTAAGAGGTAGAAGGGGCTAACTACTTTTAAGATAAATACCACTTTTAATTCATAGCTATTATTAAAAATATTTGAAAAATATAATCCTACTATCTAATTATAATAATTTCATTATTAGATAAAAATTTGAAAATTTATTTTAAATACACATATTTATCAACATTTATTAAAATATTATAAATAAAATCCTTATTATTAAAATTATTATAACTAAATCCTTATTATTCAATTATTTTAAAATTATTTAATATTTTGTAAAAAGGAAAATCATAACATTTTATATTGGACACAAAACTGTATAAGATAACTATGTTGAGCACAAAAAATCAAACACCATTTGAATATCATAATTGAAAATTGTGCTACTAAGCAACTTGAACTACTTCTCCTTAAACATTGTTCATCAAATGAATTTTATTAAAATCTGCCAACAACGAACTTGTTCATCTCAACAATGGCAAAAATTTTAAACCCCCATCTATATCAACGAACTTGTTCATCTGAACAAATGGTAAAAATTTTAAACCCCATCTATATTAGACCACACTTTAGTGGTCGCAAAATCACAAACATGGCTAACCACTAGAATGAATTCAATGACAAACAAACGTGTGCTAGATTAGACATATGTGGCATGCATGAATAAGGAGCAATAATTAAAGAGATTAAACACATAAATTAGAAAAACCACATTAATAAATGTGGTTGAAATATACTAATAGATTTAATATTATATTAAATTCATATAATCAATATATAACAATAACCATAATAACATATTAAAAAAAACTAATTATATAAAAAATTCTTGTTATTATAATGTTATAATTACAATATATACTATTATAGCATAATAATAATTATATTGTTATAATTTAATTATATTATTGATAGTTAATTAATAATAATTATCAATAATAATTATATATTGATAATAATAATTAATAATTAATTAATCAATATAGAAGTTGTTGTACATCGTAGGCATAATATATGCTAGCAATAACCACATCAACAAATATGGTTGAAAAATGCCATAAGTGTTAATATATAGATCTAATATTAATGATAATATTAATATTCATATTTAATATATAATATAAAATATTAATAATATTACAAAATTAACTATTATAATAAAAAATTTATTTATATATTAATAGTATAACTATTAATTAATTGATTAATATTTTTTTTTCTACGTTAAGGATAACCTAAGTACCCACGGGGGATGGAACCGGTGACCTATCGCAAAGAGTGCCTTAACAACGCACCCATCACCGTCAATCCAAAGCCTCGTGGGAAATTAATTGATTTATATTAATATTAATATTAATTAAAAATTAAAATTAAACCCAAGGTATTATAAACCCAAGGAAATAATATTAAACCCAAGGGACTAATATTATAAATTGAAGGTACATAAACCCTGAGATAAATATTATAACCCCTGAAATAAACATGGTTGACCATGGTTCTTTTCATATTGAAATAATCTTTGTGACAATGCGACATTGGACCATGATTGACCATGGTTAACCATGGTTGAATTTCATATTGAGAAAATCTTTACCACAATGTGATGTTGGACCATGGTTAACCATGGTTGACAATGGTTCATTTTCATATTGGCAAAATATTTGTCATAATGTGACATTGGACCATGGTTGACAATGGATATCCATACTTATACAACAAATGGATTTATATTAAATCATAGGATTAATATTATAAACCTTAAGAGTAATATTATACCCTAGGAATATGAACACTTAGATTAATAAACCTAATGAATCGATATTATAAACCTAAAGGATTAATACTAAAACCCAAGGGAATAATATTAAACCTAAGGGATTAATATTCTAAACCCAAGGTATATAAATCTTAAGATAAAAACTAAAATAAATAAAATAAACATGGTTGACAATGGTTTACCATTGGTTGATTTTCATATTGAGACAATCTTTGTGACAATGCGATGTTGGACCATGGTTGAACATGGTTGACTATCATACTAAGGTAATCATTTTCATAGTGCAACATTGGACCATGCTTCATTTTCATTTTGAGACAATCTTTGTCACAATACGACGTTGGACCGTGGTTGACCATGTTTAACCATGTTTGATTTTCATATCGAGACAAACTTTGTCATAGTGTGACATTGGACCATGGTTGACCATCATTATAAATCCAAGGGATTTATATTAAACCTTAGGATTAATATTAAAACATTACAAATAATATTATACCCTGGGAATATGAACCCTTAGATAAATAAACCGAATGGATTGATATTATAAACCCAAGGGAATAATATTAAACCCAAGGGATTATTATTATAATCCCAAGGTATATAAACCCTAAGATAAATATTATAACCCTAAAATAAATATGGTTGACCATGGTTTACCATGGTTCATTTTCATATTGGGACAATCTTTGACACAATGCAACATAGCACTATGATTGAACATGTTTGAGCATAATTTATTTTCATATCGAGACAATCTTTTTCACAATTTGACGTTGGACCATCGTTGATTTTCATATTGAGAAAATATTTGTAACAATGTGATGTTGGACCATAGTTTACCATGGTTTACCATTATTACAAACCAAGGGATTATAAACTTAAGGAATAATATTAAACCCAAGGGATTAATATCATAGACCCTAGGTTTATAAACCTTAAAATAAGCATGGTAGACCATGGTTTACCATGGTTGATTTTCATTAAGACAATATTTGTCACAATGTGACAGTGGGGAATAGTTGACCATTGTTTATTTTCATATTGAGACAATCTTTGTCACAATGTGACATTGGACCATGGGATTGACCATGGTTGACAATGGTTGACAATGGTTAACCATGGTTGATTTTCATATTGAGACAAGCTTTGTGATAATATGGCGTTGGACCATGGTTGACGATAGTTGATTTTCACATTGAGGCAATATTTGCCACAATATGTTGTTGGAAATTGGTTGATTTTCATATTGAGATGATATTTGTCACAATGTGATATAGGACCATGGTTGACCATGGATGATCGTGATTTAAAACCTAAGGGATCTATATTAAACTATAGGCGTAATATATTAAACCTAATGGATCTATATTAATTAATCAATATAAATGTGGTTGATATATGCCATAGGCATAATATATGCTAGCCCAACCACATTAGTAAATGTGGTTGAAAAATGCCATAGCCATTAAAGGTATAGATCTAATATTAATGACAATATTAATATTCATATTGATAGATATATAATAATAAAAATATTAACAATGTTACAAAAATAACTATTATAATAAAAATATAATTATTATAATTAATAATAAGTATTAATTTATATTAATTAATTAATTAATATTAATTAAAATTAAACCCAAGTGTATAATATGAAAACTAAGGCATTAATATTATAAACCGAAGGTATATAAACCTTAATATAAGTATTATAAACCCTAAAATAAACATGGTTGACCATAGTTCATTTTCACATGAAACAATCTTTCTGATAAGGTGATGTTGGACCATGGATGACCATGGTTGATTTTCAGATGGAGGAAATATTTGCCGCAATGTGATGTTGGACCATGGTTAACCATGGTTGACAATGGTTGATTTTCATATTGACAAAATCTGTGTTACAATGTGACATTGGACCATGGTTGACAATGGATGTCCATGATTATAAACCAAAAGGATTTATATTAAATCATAGGATTAATATTCTAAATCTTAAGAATAATATTATACCCTAGGAATATGAGCACTTAGATGAATAAACCCAAGGAATAGATATTACAAACCCAAGGGATTAATACTATAAACCCAAGGTATATAAACCCTAAGATAAAAACTAAAATCCCTAAATTAAACATGGTTGATAATGGTTTACCATGGTTGATTTTCATATTGAGACAACCTTTGTCACATTGCGATGTTAAATGATGGTTGAACATGGTATATTTTCATATTGAGACAATTTTTTCACAATGCAACGTTGGACCATGGTTCATTTTCATTTTGAGACAATCTTTGTCACAATGTGACATTGGACCATGGTTGAGCATGTTTGACGATGGTGGATTTTCATATTAAGACAATGTTTGTCACAGTGTGACATTGGACCATGGTTGACCATCATTATAAACCAAAGGGATTTAAACCCTAGGATTAATTATAAAAACCTTATGAATAATATTATACCCTAGGAATATGAACCCTTAGATTAATAAACCAAAGGGATTGGTATTATAAACCCAAGGGATTATTATTATAAACCCAAGAATACAAACCCTAAGATAAAATTATAAGCCCTAAAATAAAGATGGTCGACCATGGTTTACCATGACTCATTTTCATATTGAGACAATCTTTGACACAATGTGACATAGCACCATGATTGAGCATAATTTATGTTCATATCGAGATAAACATTTTTCACAATTAGACATTGGACCATGGTTGAGTTTCATATTGAGAAAATATTTGTCACAATGTGACTATGGACCATAGTTGACAATGGTTGACCATGATTATAAACCCAAGGAATCTATATTAAACCCAAGGATTAATATTACTAACCCTATCAATAATATTACACCCTAGGAATATGAACCCTTAGATTAATAAACCCAATGGATTGATACTATAAACAGAAAGGAGTAACAACCCCAGGGGATTATAAACCTAAGAGAATAATATTAAACCCAAGGGATTAATATTATAAACCCTAGCTTTAAAAACCCTAAAAGAAGCATGGTTGACCATGGTCAATTTTCATATTGAGACAATCTTTGTCACAGTGCGACATTGGAGCATGGTTGACCATGGTTGATTTTCATATTGAGACAATATTTGTCACAATGTGACATTGGACCATGGTTTACAATGATTGGTCATGGTTAACGATGGTTTATTTTCATATTGAGACAATCTTTATGACAATGTGACATTGGACCATGGTTGGCCATGGCTGATTTTCATATTGAGATAATCTTTGCCACAATGTGATGTTGGACCATGGTTGATTTTCATATTGAGATGATCTTTGTCACAATGTGACATAGGGCCATGGTTAACCATGGTTGACCATGATTTAAGACCTAAGGGATCTATATTAAACCATAGGACTAATATTATAAACCTGAAGAGTAATATTACACCTTAGGAAGATGAAACCTTAGATTAATAAACCCAAGGAATTGATATTATAAACCCAAGGGATTAATACTAAAAACCTGAGGGAATAATATTAAATCCAAGAGATTAATATTATAAACCCAAGCTATATAAACACTAAGATAAATACTAAAAACCCCAAAATAAACATGGTTGACCATGGTTGATTTTCATATTGAGACAATCTTTGTCACAATGTGACATTGGGCCATGGTTGACCATGGTTAATTTTCATATTGAGACGATCCTTGTCATAACGCAACGTTGGACCATGGTTTACCATGGTTCATTTTCATTTTGGGACAATCGTTTTCACAATGATACGTTGGACCATGGTTGATTTTCATATAGCACAATCTTTGTCACAATCTGACATTGGACCATGGTTCGCCATCATTATAAATCTAAGGTATTTATATTAAACCATACGATTAATATATATTTTCTTAATATTGGTAGGTCCATTCCATTTTCTATTATATAGAGGAAAATTTACACCACACAGATTAAGTGAGTGGCCTTAACTTGCCCCAAGGGGAAACCAAGTCTGTTGGCCATCGGTTAGCGTTATAAGCCATCCAAAAACAAAATTTTTTCAGTCTTTCTAGCAAGGCTAGATAAGTCTCGATCTCATTTCCAGATACTACATAACTATAAAAACTAACTTATGCAATAGGAAAATTAAAAGTTAGCTGCATAAACCAAACTTATGCATGGGGGAATCTAGTCTCTCTACTTCTCAGAGGCAGATGCGACAGGAACATGATATTCAACAGGTAGCCCCCAACATTCCATACAACTCTAAAATGCAAAGGATGTGGTGATCAATCCTATCCATCTTGGCGTCTTGTTTGTGTAGCTGGAAAATAATTTTCTCCATATCTTTTTTTTTTTGTTTTTTTGTTTAATTCGACAGTCCCTGGATTGTAACTGCCATCCCCGTAGAGATTTGTTCCATCACCTTACCAAGTAGGATCTTCATTAAGTAATACATGTTGAGTGTTTGTTTAAACTATGTAATTCTCCCTCGAGTATTCCCTGGATCCAGGACCAATGTCCTCTAATTGTCTAGCTCATCCTCAATCCCGCTTTCTTTCTTAATCTCCTCTTCCCAGTCTTCCATTAGCTTTCGAATTCTAGCATTCATCCCATCTCGGTATGCCATAGCTGCCTCTGCGAGGAGGTGCTCTAAAGGTTTACGACCCCTGTGAGCTTTCGACGTGATCGATCCCTTATCTGTTTAGGGGGTCAAGCCTCTCCGACCGTGCTCGTGTCCTCTCTTTGCTTGGGCCATGACCTGTTTGGCAGAGCCCTCTTGACATCCAAACAAAGTTAGACTTGTCAAAATTTTCTCAACACCCCACCTTTTCCATTCATGAATTTCCTCTCCTCCATACTTCTCTGTGTGAGTGTAAGGGTATCCCAGAGCCCGTAGGTGCCAGAGGGGGGTGTGTTTTAGACTCTTCTCCCAAGGCCCATCATAGTGCCGCCCCCCCTTGCTATGGATTATATGTCTATCATCCCACTGCATCTCAATCTGAGCTGGTAGGCCCTTCCAAAGCTTGGCAGGACGCATGTAGTGATTTCATATTCTTGCACCCTCAGCCAACAGATGAATGTCTTGGCTTCGCTTGCCCCTCCAGCAGGTTTTCCACACAGGGTTCCTAGCTTTGCCTTCAGTGCCATACAGGTTCCAGCTCTCCCAATGGTTTCTCTGCATCCTAATTCCATGGTTGTAGCCCCTTCCCCCTGCCCTAAGCTCTTTCCTGCCTCTATATTCAGCTCCTAGCCCCCTTAGAATTTCAATGGTGTTATCCCTTGTCCCCCTGGCCTTAAAAACTAAGCATAGAACTGCATAGCTTCACAGTCTGATTTTTCCCACTCCGCATCCATGGTTCTGGCCCAATTGGGAGAGCATAAAAATACAAAACCGTGCCATGGCATGCCCTTGCCACCACCATTTCTGCCAATAAAATTCTAATCCCCATTGCATTGGGCATTTTCCCCTCCCTTCTCCCCAGTAGAATCCCAACCAAATCATAGAATCAACACAGAGGCAAGACCAAATTACATACCCAGATTCAGGCTTCTATCGGCAACCATGGTTCCCCTCTTGTCATCGACCTTCCTCGGCTCTGTATCACAATCCTTCTACACAGCCGTTCTCACCTTCCATGCACGTCGAATGGCCTTGCCTTCTCGACCATCCTACCTTATTCCCTTCCCCGCCACCTTGCCCACTTACCATCCATGCATTCACACTGAAACCCCTGCCTTGAGCATGTGGGGTCAGTGGTTATTATGGCCCTCGTACTACACATATTAACTCCCATCCTAGCCATTATGACATCGCCCTGCATCCCGATCGGGGGAAACCCTAGGATTAATATTATAAACATTATGAATAATATTATACCCTAGGAATATGAACCCTTAGATTAATAAACCCAAGGGATTGATATTATAACCGCAAGGGAGTAATAGATCCAAGGGACTAATTCTAAAACCCTAAGGTATTATAAACTGAAGGGAATAATATTAAACCCAAGGGATTAATTTTATAAACCCAAACATAAATATTATAAACCCTAAAATAAATATGGTTGACCATGGTTCATTTTCATATTGAAATAATCTTTGTCATAATGCAATGTTGGACCATGGTTGAACATGGTTGAGCATGATTAATTATCATATTGAGACAATCTTTTTTATAATGAGACATTATACCATGGTTGACCATGATTATAAACCCAAGGGATTTATATTAAACCCAAGGATTAATATTATAAAACCTATGAATAATATAACATGCTAAGAATATGAACCCTTAGATTATTAAACCCAATGAATTGATATTACTCAACCATGGTTGACCATGATCTCCCATTATTATAAACCCAAGGGATTTGTAATAAACCCTAGGATTAATATTATAGACCTTATGAATAATATTATACCCTATGAATATGAACTCTTAGATTAATAAAACTAAGGGATTGATATTATAAACCCAAGGGATTAATTATAAAACCTTAAGGTATTATAAACATAAGGGAGTATTGTTAAAATCAAGGGATTAATATTTTAAACTCTAAGATAAATATTATAAACCCTAAAATAAACATGGTTGACCATGGTTCATTTTCATATTGAGAGAAGCTTTGTTACAAAGTGACGTTGGACCATGGTCCAACATTACATTGTGTCCTCAAAAAAATTTGGAACGCCATTTACATGCTATATCTTTAATCCAAATGAAAAGGCCACCTACCATATAATTAGAAATACAAAGAATGAAATTAGTCAAAGATACTACAAAAATATAATCTATTTTTAACTATATGGAATGAAGAAGTTGAGGCTTTGAAACCATATCCATTACATGCCACATTCGATAACTTCTACACCAATTGCTGACATTTCAAATAATAGAAAACCTCCATAATCCTAACTTGACAACAAAACATCAAGTAAAATATGGAATATCATAGAAACAAGGAAGGAATGGAAATATCATATAAACAAACTAATAAAGTTATTTTCCCATGTTATGCATGGACATAAAGAGAATCCATGGTTATCAAATGTATTCAATGGACATAATCCAATTAAAAGGATGGTGGAAAACCTATGGGTCTATGAGGGGAAAAGTTTATAGTGTATTTATAGAAAGGAAAGAATATAATAAAAAATAGGTAATAAAGTTTTGGTTTACAAGGATTTTATGAGATTATTGATGAGAGTTGGTGTTGCAACAAGAATGTTGCAACTCCCAGGGCTACCAACTTTACTTATCAACTCAGGGTTCATACAAACTTGGATGTGACAGTGCTATATGCACAAGTAGAAGTGAAGGTCCTGCCTGTTGTCACTGTTTATCTGGCAAGAGACCCCAGGGGTTCCAAGCCAGAACTCTATAGGGTTAGAAGAAGCTTAATTCCTTGATGGAAGAAGAGCAAACCTGTTCTAAGATAGAGCTACTCTAAAGCAGTAATGAAGAAAACAACATGTAATGCTAAATCACACCATAACCTAACTAACCAACTAAACAACTATGCTAAGTAGAATTGCTAAAACAATCACTAACCTAAGGCTGCTATCTAAGTTGCAAAGGTAAAGAACATTAAACTATACTAAGGTGTAAGCAAAGAAACTTAAGCTAAATCATTTTCCAAGTAGAAGAGCAATTAGAGGTCGAAATAAATGAAAGGAGGACGTAAGGATGTAGTAGCAAATAGGGACCGTTGGATCGATCAATAAATAGAAGATGAACGACAGAGATCTTATCACAAAGGCTTAAGTTACTAGATGGATGAACAAGGTGAACACATAGGCTGAACGACTTAGGTCTTATCGTGGAGGCTAAGTCAAGAGATGGACGGATAGGGTAATGAAGTGATGAATGGTTGAGATCTTATTGCGCATGTTAAGTCAAGAGATGGATGGATAGGGTAACGAAGTGATGAACGATGAAGATCATATCACGGGAAAAAGAAACATGTAGAAATGATGGAGCAAGCTTCTAAGGCAGTAAGTAGTTTCTCACCCGCCCCCAAGGCCATAAGTGGAATTATGAAATTTCACGCGATTAGCCTTACTGTGTGACACATAGCACGAGAAAACCACTTTTCTCACATGCTCTCGAGCAGATAACGGTGGTGCAATAATCCACGCGAGAGTGTGTGATAGTTGTTGGATCAGGCAAGGCTAATCAATGGTGGAGATTGGCCAAGCTAGTTGGCGATCGGGTAACGCGATAGCTGTTGGATCAGGTGAGGTAGATCGACGGTGGGGGTTTAAATCACATAAAGTGTTGAGGTGACGCGATAGCTTTTGGATCAAGAGACAGATCAATGGTGGAGATTAAAACACATAAAGTAAGTGGAAGACTTCACACAAGGCAGCAGTTGGAGAAAATAATGAATCAGACGGTGATTGTGAAGGTTTGTTATGGATCATGTTAGGTTCATATACCAATAGGTTTCATCTTTCATGATTGACAGTGGAAGGGCTAAATATGTTCATCATTGCAGGCTGCAAAGGTTCCATATTTTGTGTACATGCTATGAAAATTAAAAAATGAAAAGATGGTATGCCTTAAAAGAA
>APFE031147086.1:58566-142153 GCA_000404065.3 Pinus taeda | reverse complement strand
CTTCCTTTGATTCTTTTTGTGATTCTTTAATAAGAGAACAAGAAAAACTCTTACACCTTGGTATTCTTAATCTTGGAAAATCTTCTAAGAAAGCATTAACCGCCCAACAGCAACCAAATTCAAAGAATCCTAAGAAGTCGTATCCTAAAAGGAATGGTCCTAAACCAAACAAGGGTCCTAAGCAATTTCAGCCTTAAAATGAAAAATCATTTCACCAGAATGATAAGGCAAATAAAAACAAAGGGAAGAAGACTGATAGAGATTGCCACTTTTGTAATTGAGATGGCCACTTAGAATCCAAATGCTTTAAGAAGATGGAAGCCTTAGAAGAAGCAATGAAGAAGCATAACATCCATTTGGAGCACTCTTCAACTTCAAATTCAGGAATGGCACTTTCTGCATGTGTTTGTCAAGCATCTCGGTCTGGCTATGCACTAAATGTATCTTCTTCCTCTCATTCTCATGAGTGGCTCATTGATTCTGGAGCTTCTTATCACATGGCCAAAAACAAAGCCATGTTTTCTTCTTTAAATGATTGTAACACCAAAGATATATATGTTGGTGATGATAGATCTCTTAGTGTTGTAGGGACTGGAACTGTTCATATAGACAATGGTCAATTTAATGATGTATTATGTGTTCCAACCTTATCCTGCAACCTTCTATCTGTATATCAGATAACTCATTCAGGTGAAGGTAAATCGTTGAATTTTCACCTCACGATGTTGTAATTAAGGACCTAAGAGATCTTAGACAGATTTTAGCTACTGGCATTGCTATGATTCCACAAGGTTGTATAAGTTTCACAACTTTCGGTCATCAAATCTTCCCTCAGTATTTGTTTCTCATAATGATGAAGTGAGCAAACTTGGGCATGAGCGATTTGGTCACTTAAACTATCGCTCCCTTCAGCATCTATGTAAAGAAAATATGGTGACAGGTCTTCCTATGGTATCTTGCAGAGATGGTGTTTGTTCCGGATGTGTACTCGGAAAACATCATCGGGACATTTTGAAAAACGTGCCTCTTGGCACGCCTCAGCCCTTTTACAGCTTGTTCACAGTGATTTGTGTGGTCCACTTCCTGTTGCTTCATTCTCTGGCTGCAAGTATTTCTTAACTTTCATTGATGATTTCTCCAGACGCACTTGGGTATACTTCTTAAAACTCAAGAGCGAAGTATTTAACACATTTTTGGCCTTCAAAGCCTTTGTTGAAAAACAATCTGGACATCAAATTCTTAGGCTAAGAACTGATAATGGTGGAGAATATGTTAAAAACACATTCATCAACTTTTGCACCGAAAATGGAATTCAAATGCAACATACTGTTCCATACACTCCACAACAAAATGGTGTAGCTGAAAGGAAAAATCGCACCTTAAGGAAATGGCTAATTGTATGCTGCAATATAAAGGACTCAGTCTTAGTTTTTGGGCCGAAGCAATTAATTGTGCAAATTATATAATAAATCACACTCCTACTAAGGTTCTAAAGAATATCACTCCAGAAGAAGCTTGGAGTTCCATTAAACCAGATGTAAGTCACTTTCCTATTTTTGGAAGTGAAGCATGGGCCCATATTCCAGATGAAAAGCATAAAGCTTTAGAACCTAAGAGTGAGAAATGTACTTTTGTTGGATATCCTGAAGATGTAAAAGGTTATAGACTTATTCCATTTAAGTCCAAAAATGTTATCATTAGAAGAGATGTAAAATTTGATGAAAATAAATCGGCCTGCGAGCCTAGTCCGGCGGATGTGCCACCTCTTCCTATCTCTTCTACTTTTGAAAATATTTCTTCTTCAGATGATGAAAGTGAGGATGATAATCCTCCCCCACCTTCTCAGGATCGTCCTTCAGCTCCTCCACTTCCAAGATGGGTCCGTGCTACTCGGGATGCAGCAGGTGATCTTGTTGGTGATCCTACAGATCAGCGATGTACACGTTCTCAGTTCGATAGAGCCTCTTCTTTACTAGCTCAAGCCTCAACTAATTATGATCCTGATACCTTTGCAGAAGCTTCAGGCCATCCATATTGGGACGCAGCTATGAATGAAGAATATTGTTCATTATTGGCCAACGATACATGGGATCTTGTTCCTTTACCAAAGGGACGAAAACTTGTTAGATGAAAATGGGTTTACAGAACCAAGTATGGACCAGATGGGAAAGTTGATAAACATAAACCTCGTCTTGTTGCTAAGGGTTTTTCACAGGTTGAAGGCATTGACTATACTGAAACCTTCTCCCCTGTTTCCAAAATGAACTCTGTCTGCCTTGTTCTTTCCCTTGCTGCCTCTTTAAAATGGGAAGCCCATCAGATGGATGTAAAATCTGCCTTCTTGCATGGGGACTTGCATGAAGAAATCTATATGGAACAACCCATTGGCTTCATCCAAACAGACTCCAGCCTTGTATGTCGACTAAGAAATCTCTTTATGGTCTCAAGCAAGCTCCTCGGGCTTGGTATGCCAAAATGGATAGCTTTCTTTTAGAATCTAACTTTTCTAGGTGTCATTCTGACAATACTGTCTACACCAAGAAAGTGGGAAACTCTCTTATCATCCTTGTTCTTTATGTTGATGATCTTATTCTTACTGGTAGTGATCCCCACCTTATAAACCATGTGAAGTCCAGCCTTAAAAAGAAATTTGAAATGACAGACTTAGGACACTTACACTATTTTCTCGGTCTTCAAGTCTTGCAATCCAAGGAGGGTATTTCCCTTTCCCAGTCCAAGTATGCTTGTGATATTCTTCGTCATTTTCACATGGAAGAATGTAAGCCAGCCCCTTCTCCCTTTCAGTTGGGAGTCAAACTTTCAGTCTCTTGTACTTCTCCTGAAGTTGATGCTACCTTATACCGTCAACTTGTAGGAAAACTCTTGTATTTAACCCATACTCGTCCTGACCTTTCCTTTGCTGTTGACCTTGTTGCTCGTTTTTTGCAAAACCCCCGTGAAAGTCATTGGAAAGCAGCTAAAAGAATACTTCGTTATGTTCGAGGTACAATACAGTTTGGGATTCATTACAGTGCCAAAGCAACTCCTCTATTAGTTGGTTTCACTGATTGTGATTGGGCTGGTGACCCTGATGATCGGAAGTCTACTGCCGGTTATGTCTTCACTCTTGGTTCAGGACCTATTACATGGGCTTGTAAGAAACAGGGTGCCATTTCTCTTTCTTCAGCAGAAGCAGAGTATCGTGGTGCTGTGGAAGCTAGTAAGTAAGTCTTGTGGCTTCGTCAGATCCTATTAGAGTTTGGCTTTGAGCAGCAGCATCCGACTACACTTTGGTGTGATAATCAAAGTGCCATTCAGCTTTGCAAAGATCCAGTTCAGCATCAGCGCAGCAAACACATTGAACTTCACATGCACTTCATCAGAAAGCTCATTCATGACCATGTTCTTGAAGTGCAATATTGTTCAACAGATGATCAGGTTGCAGACATCTTCACAAAGGCTCTCACAGAGGCGAAGTTCACTAAACTTCGATATATGCTTGGAGTTCAGGAAGTTGTCACTAAGGGGGGATAGGCTCTAGTGCCTCCTTCCTTCTCCTATTGTGTCATATTTGTAAATCCTTCAATCCTATCCCAAGTTGTTCTTAAGGGGGTATGTTAGGATATTCCGACACATAGGAAATATTTAAGTATAACTTAGTCTAGTATAGAGTTAGGTAAAGTGTGTTTCTTTACTATGTACTTTTGTAACTTACAATCCAATGATCACGATATGTAGTGATCCGACGGTTCATTCTCTCATCGGTATTACCGACACTTGATCCGTGGCTCAACACCCAATTGGTCCATGAGCTCTATTTAAAGAGCATGAGGGTCATTTGTAGGTTAACTGTTCATGAGAGAAGCTTATGTAAAATTTCGTTCTTTTATCAATAAATTTCCTGAAGTGGCCGCGTTGGCTCAGGCCATGGACTGTTTCCCTCTTTGAGGGTTTTAACCACGTCAAAAATACTGGTGTATTCATCTGTGATCTGTTTGTGAGCGGTGTCCTTTGGTGTTATGTCTGAGGAACTTACCCTGTAAATTCCTACACACTAAGTACATCAGTGAACCCACAAGCTGCCAATACATAGTAGCTTCTACTACTTCTCCTGAAGTAGCATCCTCCTTCCTCCAGTTACCTACTAGAGGAGTCTACATGGGCTTGCACTTCTCCATGTGGAATCTCCTGAGTATCTCATTGGCATACTTGCCTTGAGACACAAATAACTCCCCATCCTTCTGCCACACTTCCATACCTAGAAAGTAGTGCGTGAGACCCATGTATTTCATCTCGAACTCTCTTGCAAAGTCCTCCTTGCAAGACATGACCAACTGATCATCACCTGTCAATATCAGATCATGAACATAAAGAACAATAATCAACTTCTTACCTTCCACCATGATGTGGTACAAGTTCACATCCGCTTCAATCTTTGTGAAGCCCAACCCGGTGATGTAGTTGTCGATCTCGGTCTACCAAGCACGAGATGCTTACTTTAGCCCGTACAAAGCTCTCTTGAGTCGGCACACATGAGACATGATCGAAGTTCTCAAAACCTTCCGGCTGCTCTATGTACATGATGCAGGAGATTCAGCCCAAGGAAAATCATTGTAAATAGTAGACATAGGGGGTCATGCATTTTAGGAAATAGTTTTCCTAAGTATCAAGTTAATGCAATATTTAGGCCTTTAAGTGTGATTTAATTAGATAATGGGACATTATGTAAATGCTCTCAAAACAAATAAATGAGAACATGAGTGGTGAATAAATGACAAAGAGTTAGAAGTCAAATCCAAATCTTATACAGTTCTATGATTCAAGGAACAAGAGAGAGCTTTTAGGAATTAATTAGAGTAGAAGTGGACCATTGAGGTGATAAGGGAACTTTTCTGTTTTAAAACAGAGAAAAAAAAGGAATGGATAAAGTCTTGAGGAGACTTATTTATCTGCCACATATGTAGCAACCTTTAGGGATTTAGTTGAGTGATTTAAGGAAAGGATGTGATTGATTCGATCCAATTTTTCCATATAAATATATGTAAGCCTACGGGTAGACAAAATGACACCACGAATAGTATAAATTAGGCTTGTGTGTGTGTGTGTGAGACCGATGAGTCTTGAATGTAATCATGTGTTTTTACATTAATAACATTCAGAGTTATTCCTGACTATCTCAAGAGAGTCAATCGCGTGTTTGTGATTAATTATGGTTTGAACTCATAGGTTCTATTATAGGATATTGCAAGAAAAGTTCAGAGGACACACAAAGGAGAAATTGAGTATTGTTCAACAGAACAATGAAGGGAAATTGGGCCAAACAGAACCGAAGTGGAAGCGGAAGGCAGAGTTAAAGAGCTCTACAAGGACAGAGATCAAAGGAGAGTAAGGAGTTAAGCTCAGATTAGAGTGGCGCAGCAGAAAAACGAATGAGGAAGAAATTTTGAAGAACCCAAAAGAATCGCAGGAACCATTGATATGTATTAAAACTAAGTAAAGGAATGAATGGAGGAACAAAGATCGATGCTCAAGAACTGTTAGATCTAGGAAGATCAATGGTTGAGATCGAATCGACACCAAAATATCGCATCGCAAAAGTTCAAGTGGAAGAGGAACTGGCCTATTGAACTACTGAACTCCTATAGAGCGATATAATCGGACCCGAAGCCCCATAATGGCAGATTTAAATCCCTATTGGGTCTGAAGATATGATCGCATTGGAGTGAGGAGAAGAGCGATAGCCGATAAGCGGAGTTGAAGGTGTCGGCAATTGGAGGTAAAAGGTATCGGCATTCGAAGAAGGTAAAGGTCAGAGCAGTGCTATGGAACGATAAAGACACAGACCCAATGGAGGTTATAGTGGCACATCTATAACCTTTGAGATCTGTTATATGTGTTTTAGAGCAGTTTTCTTGTGTATTGGCGTAAAGTGTGGGCTGAGTCTGCCAAGACTAAAACATATATAATATGTTCTGATAGTTGAATATCGGAGTCGGAGGGGTGATGAACCACATATGTGGTAAGGCTGGGGAAGATAGCCGATAGTGATTGCGATGAGGTTTTAACCTCGAGTTCGGTGCAGAACCCGTAGAAGGGAGGAAAAGGCGTATTGTGTGAAAATCCTTTGTGTAAGGATTATGCAGGAAATTAAAAGCGTCGATTGCAGGTTGTGAAAGATTTAAATTCGCGATAAGAAGGATTTGAGGAAATACTTTAATCCAAGTCATAATCAAACGTTTGAGGGTTCATATAATCCTGATAGGAGGGTTCAAGTGGGGTGATTAAGTTCCTATGCATAGGAACTGATAAATGGGCTGTAACCAGTGGTGGTTGAAGATTTGACTCCATTGTAGAGTCAAATACCTGGGACTGAAGTGTGGATGCATTGTTAAATGCATACTGTGGGTATATGCTGGGTAACCCTGGCATCATTTTGCTAAGTATGGTTATATGTTGGGGGACCCCTGCACCATTAGTGGTATCAGAGAAGAAGTTTGTAATCAGAGCATAATTTAAATCAGAGTGGGAAACAATTTCAGCGAAAGGGAGTTTGCACACAGGAAAAAGGTAATTCATTCTATTTTAAATTAAGAATATGTGTTTTTATACTAATGCACAAGTGACAACAAGAGAATATGTGAGAGGAGAACTAGATGTGTTCTTGGAGACAAAGTAAGGAGAATACTCTAAAGAAGAAGTGGCAGTGAACCTGAAAAAATCCAATAAGAAATTGCATAGAGAGGATAGCTGAAGTCTTCTCAAGAGAGAATTAGAGATTGCAGAAGCCTAGAAGGAGCAAAGGTGTTACTCAAGAGAAGATTCGAGACAGAGGACCTATGGTTACCAAAAGATTGAGTGAGGAGAGCTTAGTGAGGGAAGATTGTAGCTAGGAAGACTAGTTGTTGCAGAGGCTTGTTACAAAGGAGCTCATGAAGAAAGAAGAGAAGAATATGACTATTGATAGTAATAGGAGAGGTTCAGAGAGAAGCCACAACAAAGGATATAAGATAGAGGATGCCAAAGAAAATGGCAAGAGGATGAGTCAAGAAGAAATTGACAAAGAGGTTGTTGAATAAAAAGACAACTCAATGTATTAAGGAGAATGCTTCAGGAAAGCCAGAGACTAGGGTGGGTCTTGAGGAAGAAGCTAGTGGAATGGCATGAGATGCAGAGAAGGCTACAACAAAAGCAAGTGATGTGGCTGATGGAAAAACTCAAGGAAACTAAGTTGGAAATGGAAATGGAAGAGTACATTTGTAAACTAGAACAAGGAGAAATTCTGGGAGAAGGTGAAGATGAAGACTTGAAGACTGAAACTTCAAGTGAGGCCAAAGGGTCACATGATTTTAAAACTGACAATTTATGTGTGTATGTAGATTAAATGTGTAAAGAAGGACAATTGGCTGATATTTTCATGAAAAAGGAAGAAGACCAGTAGAATCAAAATTCTGTTTTGGAAAAAGATGAGATAGATAGTTCTCATATACAGCTGGGGGAAGATATCAAGCAACCAAGTGAAGGGCTTGAGGAGATTGAAGAAGAGACTATCAAAGAATTTATGAATCATATGAATGATTTAGAACAACAAGAAGGGATGATGGATAAAGCATCAAGTGAGACCATAGGGTCTTATATTTTTAAAACTAATAGTTTGTGTATGATGGCAGATATTGCAGGAGAAAAGAAACCATTTGAAGATATCTTCAGAGGAGATAAACAGCAAGGGACTGAAGGCAAACTTGAGGAAGATACTGTGTTAGCTAAAAACATAGTAAAGGATCATCAATTCACTATGATGATAGGCACAATGAAGAGCCACAGAAACTGTTGAGACGGACAATAGGGAAGAAGGACATCTACTGAAAGATGTTAAGAAGAAGAAACCCTATGCAAAGGATTTAACCTTGGGAAAAGGAACACTAACAAAGGAGTGTTTTGAAGAGGACAAAAAGTCTTTTGAAGATGTCAAAAGTATGGAGGAGTACTCTAGGAGAACAAAGTATAATGGAGAAGACCTCTTGAATGAGGGAAGTAGTGATTTACTACTGCAGAAAGAACTTGAGATTACGAGGGTCAGAAGAACCCAAGGTTTTAATATTGTAACACAACATGTAAAGGATGAAGCTAGAAGAAGAGAGTAATGGGATGAAGTTCTTGCTAAGTGTGAAGAGGAGATTAAACTACTAGAGAAACTAATTAGAGAACCCGACAGTAGAACATAAGCTATAGTTACAGTTTCTGAAGTAGAAGGTGTGTCTTAAGTAGTCATGGAGATAGGAAGATGTAATAATTTGTTTGCAGGTTCATTAAAAACCATGAATGAGTATGAGCATGTGATCAAAGAGATTGAGCAGAGATTGTTTGAAGATGGTAAGGAGGCAGTAGGAATCAAACAATCTCAAAGTGAAGATAACTAGCAGCAGGTTGAAGGAGGAGAAGTTCACTACTATGAACCCAAGAAGGAAGACATCATTAGAAAATATGGTGTAGAAAAGAGACTAATTGACAGTCTCATGAATTCTACTGAGAATTCGAATCAGCATACTGATTTGTTGACAGAGGAGAATGAGAAAACAGAGTAGCAAACTAAATTGTTGCCAAAGGAAGATAAGGCACAAGAGCCTTATGTTTTTAATTTTAACAAGTGTTTTATCAATGCAAGTTTTGTTGCAGATGCTGGAGGAGATTTGGCACAAGTGAACAACAAAATAAAAGTGAAAGAACAGAATTCTATGGAAAAAATCAATCCATGGAATAGAGAAATTAATTTGCTGGAATGAGTGTTGAGCATTCATGATTCAATCATGAAAGAGGGTAAGGATGATAGGGAGGTAGCAAGTAAACTAAAGGATGAAGCAAGTAAAAGAGAAGTCAGCATAGGAATCACAACAACCGTTGAACCAAGAGCAAGCAAACCAAAAGTTGAAGAAAGCAAAGCAAGAGTCAGCATAGGAGTCATCATAGAAGACAACAACAATAACTTGAAACAAAGAGAAAGAGACAGAAATACAAAGCAAAAAATGGACCAGTTTAAAGATGTACTGGAAACAGACATTGAAGAAATGTGGGAGCTGATGATGAAGTAGTCCAAATAGAGGAAAATGGTAGCAGCAGCAAGCAAGATCAATCAGAGTTTGAATTTGATTGACAAGAAGAAGAAGACAACATAGATACAGCAACAACAAAGGTACAAGGCATCTGGACAGTTACATAACAAAGTATGGGATCCAGAAAGACAAAAACACGAAGACACATGATCAGGTGATCATGAATATTTTCTACTTTGGGAGTCTGATGCAGGAGCATTTAGCCCAAGGAAAATCACTGTAAATAGTAGACATAGGGGGTCATGCATTTTAGGAAATAGTTTTCCTAAGTATCAAGTTAATGAAATATTTAGGCCTTGAAGTGTGATTTAATTAGATAATGGGACATTATGTAAATGATCTCAAAACAAATAAATGAGAACATGAGTGGTGAATAAGTGAAAAAGAGTTAGAAGTCAAATCCAACTCTTAGACAGTTCCATGATTCAAGGAACAAGAGAGAGCTTTTAGGAATTAATTAGAGTAGAAGTGGACCATTGAGCTGATAAGGGGACTTTTCTGTTTTAAAATAGAGAAAAAGATGGAATGGATAAAGTCTCGAGGAGACTTATTTATCGTCCACATATGTAGCGAGCTTTAGGTCTTTAGTTGAGTGATTTAAGGAAAGGATGTGATCGATCTGATCCAATGTTTCCATATAAATATATGTAAGCCTACGGGCAGACAAAAAGAGGCCACAAATAGTAGAAATCAGGTCCGTGTGTGTGTGCGAGACCGATGAGTCTCGAATGTAATTGTGTGTTTTTACATTAATAACATTCAGAGTTATTCCTGACTATATCAAGAGAGTGAGAATCGTGTGTTTGTGATTAATTATGGTTTGAACTCGTAGATTTTGTTATAGTAGATTGCAGGCAGAGTTTAGAGGAAACGCAAAGGAGAAATTGAGTACTATTCAACAGAACAACGAAGGGAAATTAGACCAAATAGAACCCAAGTGGAAGCGGAAGGCGGAGTTGAAGAGCTCTACAAGGACAGAGATTATAGTAGAGTGAGGAGTTAAGCTTCGATCAGAGTGGCGCAACAGAATAGTGAAGGAGGAAGAACTTTTGAAGAACCCAAAAGAACCACAGGAGCCATTGAAATGGCATAAAACTAAGTAACGGAACGAATGGAGAAACGAAGATCGATGCTCAAGAACCATTAGGTCTGGGAAGATCAACAACTAAGATTGAATCAGCACCAAAATATCGGATCGCACAAGTTCAAGTGGAAGAGGAACTGGCCTATGGAATTTTCGAACTCCAATAGAGCGATATAACCGGACCGAAAGCCCCATAACGACAAATTTAAATCGCTATCGGGTTCGGAGATATGATCGCTTTGGAGTGAGGAGAAGAGTGATAGCTGATAAGCGGAGTCGAAGGTGTTGGCGATCAGAGGTAAAATATATCGCCGTTCAGAGAAGGCAGAGGTCGGAGCAGTGCTATGGAGAGATAAAGACACAGACCTGACGGAGTTTATAGTGGTGCATCTATAACCTTTGAGATCCGCTATATGTGTTTTAGAGAGGTTTTCCTATGTATTGGCGTAAAGTTTGGGCTGATTCTACCAAGACTAAAACATATATAATATGTTCTAATAGTTGAATATCGGAGTCGGAGGGGTGATGAACCACACATGTGGTAAGGCCAGGGAAGATAGTCTATAGCAATTGCGATGAGGTTTTAACCTTGGGTTCCGTGCAGAACCTGTATAAGGGAGGAAAAGGCGTAGTGTGTGAAAATTCTTTCTGTAAGGATTACACAGGGAATTAAAAGTGTCGCTTGCAGGTTGTGAAGGATTTAAATTCCCGATAAGAAGGATTTGAGGAAAGACTTTAATCCAAGTCATAATCAAAGGTTTGAGGGTTCATATAATCCTGATAGGGGATTTTAGGTGGGGTGATTAAGTTCCTATGCATAGGAACTGATAAATGGGCTGTAACCAGTGATGGTTGAAGATTTGACTCCATTGTAGAGTCAAATAACTGGGATAGAAGTGTGGATGCCTTGTTAAATGCATACTGTGGGTATATGCTGGGTAACCCTTGCATCATTTTGCTAAGTATGATTATATGCTGGGGGACCCCTGCATCATTCATGGTATCAGAGTAGAAGTTTGTAATTAGAGGAGATCTATAATCAAAGAAGAATTGAAATCAGAGTGGGAAAATATTTCAGCGAAACGGAGTTTGCACACAGGAAAAAGGTAATGTGTTCTATTTTAAATTAAGAATGTGTGTTTTATACTAATGCATAGGTGACAACAAGAGAAGATGTGAGAGGAGAACCAGATTTGTTCTTGAAGACAGAGTAAGGAGAATACTCTGAAAAAGAAGTCGCAGTGCACCTGAAAAAATCAAATAAGAGATTGGACAGAGAGGACAGCTAAAGTGTTCTCAAGAGAAAATGAGAGATTGCAGAAGCCTAGAAGGAGCAAAGGTGTTTCTCAAGAGAAGGTTCCATACATAGGACCTATGCTTACCAAAAGACTGAGTGAGGAGAGCTTAGTGAGGTAATATTGCAGCCAGGAGGAATATTTGTTGCAGAGGCTTGTTGCAAAGGAGCTCTTGACGAAATAAGAGAAGAAGATGACTACTGACAGCCATAGTAGAGGTTCAAAGAGAAGCCACAGTGGAGGATATAAGAAAGAGGATGCTAAAGAAAATGGCAAGAGGATGAGTCAAGAAGAAATTGACAAAGAGGTTTTTGAATTAAAAGAACAACTCAATGCATTAAGGATAATTCTTGAGGAAATCCAGAGACTAGGTTGGGTCTTGAGGAAGAAGCCAGTGGAATGGCATGAGATGCAGAGAAGGCTACAACAAAAGCAAGTGAAGTGGCTGATGAAAAAACTCAAGGAAGATGAGTTGGAAATGGAAATGGAAGAGTACATTTGTATACCAAAACAAGGAGAAATTCTAGCAAAAAGTGAAGATGAAGACTTAAAGACTGAAACTTCAAGTGAGGCCAAAGGGTCACATGATTTTAAAATTGAAAATTTATGTGTGTATATAGATGAAACATGTAAAGAAGGACAATTGGCGGATATTTTCATGAAGAAGGAAGAAGACCAGTAGAATCAAAATTCTGTTTTGGGAAAAGATGAGATATATAGATCTCATATACAGTTGGGGGAAGATATCAATTAGCCAAGTGAAGGGCTTGAGGAGATTGAAGAAGAGACTATCAAAGAATTTCTGAATCATATGAATGATTTAGAATAGGAAGAAGATATGATGGTTGAACCATCAAGTGAGACGATAGGGTCTTATATTTTTAAAACTGATAGTTTGTGTATGATGGCATATATTGGAGGAGAAAAGCAGCCACTTGAAGATATCTTCGAAGGAGATAAAAAACAATGAACTGAAGGCAAACTTGAGAAAGAGACCATGTTAGCTGAAAACATAGTAAAGGATCATCAATTCACTATGATGATAAGCACAGTGGATATAGCCATGGAAATTGTTGAGATAAACAGTAGGGAAGAAGGACATCTACTGAAATATGTTAAGAAGGAGGAAACCTATGCAAAGGATTTAACCTTGGGAAAAGGAACACTAACAATGGAGTGTTTTGAAGAGGACGGACAATCTTTTGAAGATGTCGAAAGTTTAGAGGAGTACTCTAGGATAACAGAGTATAATGGAGAAGACCTCTTGAATGAGGGAAGTAGTGATTTGCTACAACAGAAAGACCTTGAGATTACAAGGGTCAGAAGAAGACATGGTTTTAATATTGTAACACAACATGTAAAGGATGAAGCTAGAAGAAGAGAGCATTGGTATGAAGTGCTTGCTAAGTGTGAAGAGGAGATTAAACTACTAGAGAAACTGATGAGAGAACCTAACGATAGAAAAGAAGCTACAGTTATATTTTCTGAAGAAGAAGGTGTGTCTCAAGTAGCCATGGAGACAGGAAGATGTAATAATTTGTTTGCAGGTTCATTAAAAACCATGAATGAGTATGAGCATGTGATCAAAGAGATTGAGTAGAGATTATTTGAAG
Organism: Pinus taeda; assembly: GCA_000404065.3. NCBI lineage: Eukaryota > Viridiplantae > Streptophyta > Pinopsida > Pinales > Pinaceae > Pinus > Pinus taeda. The sequence goes on along the minus strand of APFE031147086.1, from coordinate 129,054 downwards.
ATGGTAAGGAGGCAGTAGGAATCAAACAATTTCAATGTGAAGACAACCAACAACAGGTTAAAGGAGGAGAAGTTCACTATTGTGAACCCAACCAGGAAGACATCATTAGAACAGATGGTGTAGAAAAGAGACTAACTAACAGTCTCATGAATTCTGCTGAGAATTTGAATCAGCATACTGATGTGCTGACAATGGAGAAGGAGAAAACTGAGCAGCAAACTAAATTGTTGCCAAAGGAAGATAAGGCACAACAACCTTATGTTTTTAATTTAACAAGTGTTTTATGAATGCAGGTTTTGTTGCAGATGTTGGAGGAGATTTGGCACAAGTGAACAACCAAATAAAAGTGAAAAAAGAGAATTCTATGGAAGAACTCAATCCATGGAATATAGAAATTAATTTCCTGGAAAGAGTGCTGAACAATCATGATTCAATCCTGAAATAGGGTAAGGATGATAGGCAGGTAGCAAGTAAACCAAAGGATGAAGCAAGTAAAAGAGAAGTCAGCATAGGAGTCACAACAAGCGTTGAAGCAAGAGCAAGCAAACCAAAAGTTGAAGCAAGCAAAGCAAGAGTCAACATAGAAGACAACAACAATAACTTGAAACAAAGAGAAAGAGACAAAAATACAAAGCAGAAAGTGGACCAGTTCAAAGATGTACTAGAAAGAGAGATTGAAGAAATGTGGGAGCTGATGATGAAGCAATCCAAATGGAGGAAAATGGTAGCAGCAACAAGCAAGATCAATCATAGTTTGAATCTGATTGACAAGAAGAAGAAGACAACAGACATACAGTAGCAGCAAAGGTACAAGGCATTTGGACAGTTACAGAACAAAGTATTTGATCCAAGAAGACCAAGACCAGAAGAAACATGATCAAGAGATCATGAATATTTTTCTACTTTGGGAGTCTGATGTAGGAGCATTTAGCGTAAGGAAAATCATTGTAAATAGTAGACATAGGGGCTCATGCATTTTAGGAAATAGTTTTCCTAAGTATCAAGTTAATGCAATATTTAGGCCTTTAAGTGTGATTTAATTAGATAATGGGAGAATATTTAAATGCTCTCAAAACAAATAAATGAGAACATGAGTGGTGAATAAGTGACAAAGAGTTAGAAGTCAAATCCAACTCTTAGACAGTTCCATGATTCAAGGAACAAGAGAGAGCTTTTAGGAGTTAATTAGAGTAGAAGTGGACCATTGAGCTGATAATGGGAATTTTTTGTTTTAAAACAGAGAAAAAGATGGAATGGATAAAGTCTCAAGGAGACTTATTTATCTGCCACATATGTAGCGAGCTTTAGGGCTTTAGTTGAGTGATTTAAGGAAAGGATGTGATCAATCTGATTCAATGTCTCCATATAAATATATGAAAGCCTACGGGTAGACAAAAAGAGGCCACGAATATTAGAAATCAGGGCTCTGTGTGTGCGAGACCGATGAGACTCGAATGTAATCGTGTGTTTTCACATTAATAACATTCATAGTTATTCCTGAATGTCTCAAGAGAGTGTGAATCATGTGTTTATGATTAATTATGGTTTGAACTTGTAGGTTCTGTTACAAGAGACTACAGGCAGAGTTCAGAGGACACGCAGAGGAGAAATTGAGTATTTTTCAACAAAACAACGAAGGGAAATTGGGCCAAAAAAAACCCAAGTGGAAGCGGAAGGCGGAGTTGAAGAGCTCTGCAAGGACAAAGATTAAAGGAGAGTGAGGAGTTAAGCTCAAATCAAAGTGATGTAGTAGAATAGCAAAGGAGGAAGAAATTTTGAAGAACCCAAAAGAACCACAGGAACCATTGAAATGGCATAAAACTAAGTAAAGGAACGAATGGATGAACGAAGATCGATGCTCAAGAACCGTTAGATCTGGGAATATCAATGACTGAGATCAAATCGGCACCAAAATATCGCATCGCAAAAGTTCAAGTGGAAGAGGAACTGGCCTAGGGAATTGCAGAACTCTGATAGAGCGATATAACCGAACCCAAAACCCCATAATGGTGGATTTAAATCCCTATCAGGTCCGAAGATATGATCGCATTGGAGTGAGGAGAAGAGCGATAACCAATAAGTGGAGTCGGATGTGTCAGTGATTGGAGGTAAAAGGTATTGGCATTCAGAGAAGGCAGAGGTCGGAGCAGCACTGTGGAGCGATAAAGACGTGGACTCGACAGAGGTTATAGTGGCGCATATATAACCTTTGAGATCTGCTATATGTGTTTTAGAGCGGTTTTCCTGTGTATTGGCGTAAAGTGTGGGCTGAGTCTGCCAAGACTAAAACATATATAATATGTTCCGATAGTTGAATATCGGAGTTGGAGGGGTGATGAACCACATATGTGGTAAGACTGGGGAAGATAGCCGATAGCAATTGCGATGAAGTTTTAACCCCGAGTTCTGTGCAAAACCCGTATAAGGGAGGAAAAGACGTATTGTGTGAAAATCCTTTGTGTAATGATTACGCAAGAAATTAAAAGCGCTGATTGTAGGTTGTGAAGGATTTAAATTCCTGATAAGAAGGATTTGAGGAAAGACTTTAATCCAAGTCATAATCAAAGGTTTGAGGGTTCATATAATCTCGATAGGAGGGTTCTGGTGGGGTGATTAAGTTTCTATGCACAGGAACTGATAAATGGGCCGTAACCAGTGATGGTTGAAGATTTGACTCCATTGTAGAGTCAAATACCTGGGACAAAAGTGTGGATGCATTGTTAAATGCATACTATGGGTATATGCTGGGTAACCCTAGCATCATTTTGCTAAGTATGTTTATATGTTGGGGACCCTTGCACTAGTACACATCTTCCTCAATCTTGCCATTGAGGAATGCAGTCTTCACATCCATCTGATGGATCTTCCAACCCATCTCTGCTGATAGTGCCAACATCGATCTGATAGATGAGTACTTTGCTACAGGAGAAAAAGTCTCATCATAGTCGACCCCCTCGACCTGTGAGAAACCACGGGCAACAAATCTTGCCTTATGTTTCTCCACACTACCATCAGTAGCTTGCTTCACCTTGTAAAGCCAACTGGAACTCACAACTGACTTGTTCTCCGGTCTTGGAACTACATTCCAAACATTGTTCCGAACTATGGAGTCATACTCCTCCACCATAACATCAACCCAAATTGGCTGCTGCACTGCTTCCTCAAAGGAAGATAGCTCGGTCTCAACACATTCCCTAGAAATGGCCATGTATCCAGTGTACCTATCAAGTGACCTCCTATGTCTGTGCTGATAAGATGGTTCTCCCACATTCTCTCTCGCATCCGACAACAATCTGTCAGCTTCTCTTGTGTGCTTCTGCCCATCTATGGAAGACTCTGCTTGAGTGGATGTCTCCACTCCTAGAACCTCTGCATGTGGCTGCTCCGCATCAATCTGAGGCTCCTCCCCTTTAGGAACCAAAAGTTCCTCCAAAACCTGTAGTTGGAGCTCCCTCTCAAGGGAACCTTGCATGGCCTTTGACTCATCAAACTTAAGATCTATATGAACCACTGTCCTCTGACTGGTAGGCAAGTACACTCGATAGTTGTGGGGTGTATCAGTGTACCCCACAAGTATCCCCAACTTAGTTGTCGACTCAAGCTTCTTCCGGTCATCCTTGGTCACATGGCAATATACCGATGAGCCAAAGATCCTAAAGTGACCCACATATGGTCTCTTCCCAGAGAAATCTTCCTCTGGTGTCTTCATCCCAAGTATGCGATGTAGACTTCTATTCTACAAATAGACCATTGTGTTGCATGCCTCAACCCACAAATGAAGTGGTAGGCTTTGGTCATGAAGCATTGCCCAAGCTGCCCCCACAATTGTTTTGTTCTTCCTTTTGGCCACCCCATTCTGCTATGGGTTATGGGGTGCCGTCAACTCCTGTTTAATTCCTTATGCTACACAGAAGTCCTTAAACTCTTGAGAGACATACTCTCCACCATTGTTGCTTCTTAAGGCCCTGATCTTCTTCCCTAATTCTTTCTCAATAAAAGCTTTGAACTCGCGAAACTTTTAGAAGGTTTGATCCTTCTTCTGCATGAAATAAATCCAACATTTACGAGAAAAATCATCAATGAAAATCACATAATACCTTTGTTTCGTGGTGGAGGTTGTCGAGAATGGTCCACACACATCTATATGAACTCACTCCGGGATTGCTTCAGCTCAACTGTCTCAATCCTGAAAGGAAGATTTTGTATACTTACCGAAGGTACAACCTTTTCATCTATCCACTTGCTCAAGCTTACCTTTGGGAAGTCTAGTAGAAATCTGCTGCATTATCTTTAAGGCCCCATGATGCAAGTGGCCCAACCTCCTATGCCATAACTCGTCAATGTCTTGGTTGTGCACCAATTATGCTTTCGAACTCAATGCATCACAGTCATCTACCTCCAGCTTGTAGAGATTCTTCACTCGAATCCCAATCCTCTTGGTCTAAACCGTGGCTATGTGTCTCAAGAACGCCTTTCTTTTACTAAAGACTACATCATAGCCTTTGTCTTTGAACATCGCGATCGATACCAAGTTCTTCTTTAGTCCAGGCACATACTTTACATCAGTCAAGGTGAGAGGAGCTCCATGCTCCCTCTGAAACACAACCATACCTTCACCTGAAACACGGTACTTTCCATAATCACCCATATCTACGCGCATCTTGAGGTCTTTCTCCTACAAGGTATTGAATAAACGCTTATCGTCGGTCATGTGGAATGAGGCTCCATTGTCCAAGTACCAAACACAACCCACCATTGATGAAACCATACATGCGATGAGGGTAAAATCCAATTCGAACTGAGAGGCCAGTGCCTCACCTTTTGATCCTTTTGAGGATCCCTTCTTGGATTTCTTCAATGGACAATTAATTTCATAATGGCCCACCTCATGACAATTAAAGCATCTCACTTTAGATTTGTTAATCTTCTTCCCACCATGAGAAGAACTCAATTTGGAATGGGAAGCCTTCCCTTTCCCTTTCCTTGACTGACTGGCTAAGGCTAGATTTTCTTCATCATCATGCTTAGATGAAGAACCATCTCTGGTGCTCCTCCTGGGCTCCTCCTACATCAAATCTGACCACAATTGTTCCCAATCCAGCAGTTTCTCTCTTCCATTCACTGAGTCCTGGTAGCTATGCTAGCTCTTAGGAAGATCGAGGAGAGCAAGACTCACCATATCATCATTGGCTGTCGTTATTCCTACACTTCCAAGCTCATCTCTGTAGGTGGTGATCTTGTTCATATATGTAGAAATAGTGTCACCCTTTTCACACATGATTTTCTAAAGCTTTTCCTTGAGTGCCAATTTCCTCTGGTTGTTGTTCTTCTGATATAGGTCCTTCAATGTCTTCCACATTGAGAATGGAGTCTCCTTCCCATGGAGACTCGAGACAATATGGTATCGAACTCCCTCCATAAGAATCCTCCTTGCCTTCGCCACACACTTCTTCCATTCTGAAATTCTTGGGCATTAGCTGCTATTGGCTTGGGGATTTCTTGATCAATGAAATCCTTCAAACCATTATCTTCTAATACCGCTTCCATGCGATCCTTCCGTGCTATGTAATTTGAGCTACCATCCAGGGCATACTCGAGTCTCAAGCCATTGAACGCCATTGGTGAACTTTGAGGTGTGATAAGAATTTGATTATGTACCTACAATCAAGAACTTCAAACTTCAACTTTCCCCTTCTTCGTATGTTGTTCACAGCTCTGATCACCTTCACTTTGATACCATGTAGAAATTCTCACTGTAGATCACCTGATAATGCAGTGTAACTAAAGAAAAATACTTGATCTACTTCTAATATCAAACTTGCGGAAGCTTAATCAATTTTGAGCAAGATCAAACAGAACACATAATAGAGAAGAAGAATCAATCACACATGAAACACAGAAGAATACTCTAGGGAAAGCCTTAGCTAAAAACCCCGCTATTTGTATTATCACAAAAGTGGAAATATCTCAGGATTACACAAAGCTTTAGCTCTCACAGCTATCCAGCTCTCAATACAATCCCTCTCACTGCTTATAGACAGACTAGACAACTCATATGCCTTTCCCTCTGACCTCCAAGCCTCCTATTTCCTTGCACTGTTTTCCCTGGGTGTTCCTGCTGTAAACTTGTGTGACACTGATCTCACACACTGCTCCAAGACACTATAAAACTACGAAATATCAAGGAATGAATTCCTTCTGCATGCAAGAGATTTTCTTACAGGAAAATGTTAGCAAATGATAGTACACTATCCCTACCTTTAATCTCAACTGGGTCTTTGTCTGAACTGACATGCATGAGTTATTTATGAGAGAATATTCAGTTATCTGGAGTACACTAGTTTCATGCATGTATGCATTAACTAACTGAACTCACAATCAGTTCCACAAACTATTTAGAACTAATCTAATTGGACTTAACTCAGTTAACTGAGCTAACTAATTACAACTTAAATACAACTCATCCTTATCTCCTTAATTAAGGGATAACTTCCTCAATCAAAGGGATAACTGTTGCATGACTTCACAAAGACTTCATGTTTGAATTTCTCCAACTAGTTAACTCAAGATGAATTAATTAATTATTTTTCAAATAGCTGACGAGACTAAATTCAAATTTTAATCCTCAATTTTAATTCAAGGACAAATTAAAATTGGAATATCCTGAAATGATATTCTTAGCAATGTTATTTTTAGCATTTATTGTTGTTATTTTCAACACTCCCTCTCAACAAGAAAGGGATTATCTGCCACCTTGATCCTATCTCTATGGAACTTGAATTTACACTTTGACAATGCCTTAGTCAAAATGTCATCATCTTGCTCCTCGGTCGAAATATACTGCAAAAACATGATCCTCCTCACCACACAATCTCTGAGATGATGATACAAAATGTCGATATGCTTGGACCTATCATGAAATACTGGATTCTTAGAGAGTTTGATACAACTTTGATTATCACAATAGATCATAGCTGGATCCATCCTCTAATCAAAGAAACCAACTAGAATTTTCCGCATCCAAATGGCCTCAGATGTTGCTTGACTTGCAGCCATGTATTCAACCTCTGCTGAGTTGAGTGCAAATAACCTTTGTTTCCTGCTATACCAAGAAACTGCAGTTGAACCAAGGTTGAAAATTCCTCCTGATGTGCTCTTCCGATTTGATGGCCTCCCTACCCAATGTGCATTTGTGAAGCCCTGTAGCGTCACTCCCTCTGACTGTCTATACCATAATACATACTAAGATGTGCCTCTGAGGTATCTCAAAACATTCTTCGTTGCCTTCCAAAATAGCTTGGTATGTTGAACCATAGTTTGACTCAGCTGGTTCACTACATAGCACAAATCTGGTTGTGTGTTCACTAGGTACATCAGTGAACCCACAAGCTACCGATACATAGTAGCTTCTACTACTTCTCCTGAAGTAGCATCCTCCTTCCTCTAGTTACCTGCTAGAGGAGTCTGCATGGGCTTGCACTTCTCCATGTGGAATCTCCTGAGTATCTCATTGGCATACTTGCCTTGAGACTCAAACAACTCCCCATCCTTTTGCCACACTTCCATGCCTAGAAAGTAGTGCATGAGACCTATGTCTTTCATCTCGAACTCTCTTGCAAGGTCCTCGTTGCAAGACATGATCAACTGATCATCTCCTGTCAATATCAGATCATGAACATAAAGAAAAATGATCAACTACTTGCCTTCCACCATGATGTGGTACAAGTTCACATCCACTTCACTCTTTGTGAAGTGCAACCCGGTGAAGTAGTTGTCAATCCTGGTGTACCAAGCACGAGGTGCTTGCTTCAGCCCATGCAAAGCTCTATTGAGTTGTCACACATACGACTCACGATTGAAGGTCTCAAAACCTTCTAGTTGCTCTATGTACACCTCTTCCTCAATCTTTCCATTGAGGAATGCAGTCTTCACATCCATCTGATGGATCTTCCAACCCATCTGTGTTGATAGTGCCAACATCGATCTGATCGATGAGTACCTTGCTACAAGAGAAAAAGTCTCATCATAGTCAATCCCCTTGACCTATGAGAAACCACGGGCAACAAATCTTGCCTTATGTTTCTCCACACTACCATTAGCATCTTGCTTTACCTTGTAAAGCCAACAGGAACTCACAACTAACTTGTTCTCCAATCTTGGAACTGCATCACAAGCACTGTTCTAAACTATGGAGTCATACTCCTCCACTATAACATCAACCCAAATCGGCTTCTGCATTTCTTCCTCATAGGAAAATGGCTCGGTCTCAACACATTCCCCAACAAGGGCCATGTATCCTGTGTACCTATCAAGTGACCTCCTTTGTCTGTGCTGAGAAGATGGTTCTCCCACATTCTCTCTCGCATTCGACAATTATTTATAATCTTCTCTTGTGCACTTCAGCCCATCTCTGGAAGACTCTGCTTGAGTTGATGTCTCCACTCCTGGAACCTCTGCATGCAGCTACTCTACAGCAGTCTGAGGCTCCTTCTCCTTAGGAACCAAAAGTTCCTCCACAGCCTATAGTTGGCACTCCCTCTTAAGGGAAATTAAAATTGTGACCTTCTAATTAACATATTAATGAAATCATTTAATGCAAACACCTCTCTCTCTCTCTCTCTTATATATATATATATATATATATATTATATATATAATAGAGAGAAGAGAGAGAGAGAGAGAAGAGAGAGAGAGAGAGAGAGATTGGGTACAAGTCCACTCTTAGGGACTTGCCACAACACTTTTATTTAGTCCAAATAGCTTCAGCACATGAAACACTTAATTTCAATTAGTTTCTGTTGCGCTCTTCTTTCCCTTTTCAATATTTGCATTTACAAATCACAAAAAGAATATTTAGTAAATTAACCAATATTTGATTTAATTTCCTTTATTAATTTGTTTGTAAAAGCTATTCTAAAACTCAAGTGAAGTATCCTAACAAACTACAACCATAGGTAACAAAATTATAATAAAAAAAAATAATTTGATGTCTTTCCTCCTCTCTTTGGTCCTCTCTTTTTGTAATATGCCCATCCCCCCAATGCCATATTATGGTTGTGGGGTAGAATTAGACCCAACCTTAAAGTTACATTGTGAAGATGGTGTTATCCAAAAAGCCTATTTCTTCCATCACCTTAAATCATAATTTCGATACCATCATTGTCTTTTGTTCATTGAGAGATTTCCAATGAATAAATTTCATCTCATTATGAGCTACGGGCACAAAGTTATGCCCATTTGAATATTTTCCCTTTAAGGGCCACATCATCATCTGTATGCATCCATGTGGCTAAAACATGGCTTCGTTAGCCACATGATGCATCTGCATTAGTTTGTATTCCCATCCAATGTGTCATACCAAAACTCACCATATTAACAATTTCTATAACCTCCACCTAGTCCATTCCTAAAGGGTTTTGATATATCGATTAATCTAATTGTTGAAGTGGAACCAATCCTTTGGTACTCCAATATGTCCATATATCAACAGCCTAATTATTTGATATGCAAATATAGTAGTGGTCCCAACCTTTGATGAGCTAATATGGCATGAGACCATTGATATGCTAGTAAGTTTATATAATGTTATATTAATGCAAAATATTGGAGACTCAACATAAAATTTATAATGGGAAACCCCCACATGACACCATTGCGTCAATAGGCTAGTGGCCAACTCATCATGCCACCTCTTTTCCTAATATCCATTCATAGCTCACAACGTGGTGAATGCTAACATGCCCAATTCCATGTGGCACTACTGACATGTTTCATACACATGACAATGCCACATCATCGCTTGTGATGTCATCATGATTTCACCCTCTAAAAATCTCAATATGCTAATATCCAAGGTCATTAGTTAAGGGGACCCAATAATAGAAACAAGCCCATCAAGTGACAATTTATTTCTCAGGCCATGGCATATTAGGGTTTTTTTTAATTGCAGTTTTTTTCATCCTTCGGGGAGTTTATATTCCAATCAACCCCCTTCCACACTGGCTTTCGAGCACATCCCTTGTGTCAGCCATGTTATCAGGGGATAGGATCAATGCCTCCCCAAACTCCAAATTTCTAAAGGAATTTGAGGATACATTTACTTCTATTAACATACCAATCTTCAACCACCTTCATCAATCAACCCACCACCTTTAACGAGGCAAATTTCATAACAATAGGTAAATATGATCATTGAAACCATGATATAATCTCTCCATTCATGAGAAAGAAACATAAAATAAATCCCACATAACTGAAGGGAAAGGCCTCCATAGCATAGAATATACAAATTTAAAAAATAATTTTACATTCAACATTCAAGCAAGTTGGGTTAACTACTTAACTCACTATTCTTCATACATATTCAATATAGCATCACAACGGATTGAACTTGTTGCTACATACATACATAGTTAATTCCAACATAACATATAAACATACAGAATTGAAAATAATTATAATTTCACTTATAAGAAATGAAAATACACTTATATGTTCCTCTTAAAATTGTTGGAAAATGAAGAAGGGACTACCACTCTCCATCCAACCATAGGCACAACTACACTGCAAATTTCTTGCAGCTAGCCACACTTGATATAAATCAAAATTTTGAATAATTCTTCACTTTCCAGAGGATCTATTCAGAGTATATGGTATGAAGGCGATTCTCCCTCTCTTACAAAAAATAGGACACAGGAAACAAGAGTTTTTCATCTTAAGCACTGTGTCCAAGATATTCACATAGAAAAGTATGTCTAATAAGGCCTACATACACAAAGGAAGACTCCCTCGTCACTTTATAATGTTACCTGAGTGATCCCCCCTTTTTCTCTTGCCTCTTGTGTACAAAACAACCAAACATAAGACCCTTTTTTGTGTTATTTGACTCAAGATAGGGGTTCCTCTCTAGTTTCTTCAACTAATATACCTAGATATTTCACACAACAAGGTATGGCCTATAAGGGTTTTCATAGTACAAAGGGATACCCCTTCACCACTTCCTATACTTCTTGATCTGATTTAGAATCTTAGTTTGCAGTGTTAAGATCTTCCTTAGATTATAAACAAAATGCTTTCATTGTGCTTAAGGATTCATCAACTTTTTGCAAGTGAAATGAAGAGTTTTTATATTAATTTTATGAGCAATTTAACATAAATCAGGATCTGAACAACAACATAAACACATACAAAACATCATCAAAAAAACATTACAACAAGCGCATGATAAAGGAGTTCACCCCTCCTGGGCTACATCTCCTTGGTCCAGCTTCCAATGGCTTGGGCATCTCTATTATGCTCAAAAGTGTAAAAATATGTGTTTACAATACTGAAATGCTTCTAAAACCTGCTCCAATCAGTCCATAATACTTAAAAATGTCTATCTAGCCTCTTTTTGCAACTAATTTCGTGGAAAACTGATGGAGTTATGACTTCTCCTAGTTTCCCACTATTCGCTCCACAAAATGCCCCGTTTCTAGCATGATCCTACAAATTAGCCTGAAAGTCCGCTAACTGGGTGAAAATTTCATCGCGCGGTGAGCCATAACCTTTCAGTCGAGTCTAATTGCAAATCGCAATTCACAAGGACCGACAGGCTTAAGTCTTTTGTACGCAGCGAGCAATATTGCAATAGCGATGTGGTAGACCCGACGGAATTATATACTAGTCTCTAAAGTCGCATCGTATTTGGAACTTATTTCTTAATCGCAATTCAGTAGAGTATCGGCGGTAATCATAATGCATGACTTGTGTGTGATTTCTATCTGTGATCCATCGTATCACAACCCGAGTATGCTGCAGGTTGATTACTATAACTGTCTTCCCTTCACCGATCTGCAATTGTGATCCATCGCATCACACCTTTAGCCGATTTTTGAATGCCTTCCCGCCTACCTTTTGTGAAGTGTGATTTTGATTTATCACATCACAACCCTTCCCTACTCGGCGGTCTATTCTTTAACAAGATCCACCTTCGACCTGTGATTTTCGATATGCAGGGGCCAATGGCGGCCTGCCACTTGGTGCCTCCCGATTCGTTGATGGAACCTACCACGTCATCCAATCTTGCCATGTGAGAAAGTCAAACCTGAACTTTGACTTGCTCTAACTTCTGCATACAAATTCGAATTTGAGTTTTGTTCACACCATTGGATTCAAAAGCACGAGCTCTTCGATCTGAAGCTAAGTTTAGAAAAAATCTGACACTTTGATTTTTGAGCATAATATTGAGCACCTGATTGCTCCTCTCCACTAGAAGCCTTTTGGACCCCAAAAGGATCACTTTCAATTGTTTAAAAGGTGATGGTATATTTCCCTCACCTTCCCAAACTCTATCCATTTGGATTTTGAAGGAATTGTACATTTGAGCGCCACTCGAAGATAATCAATACTTCCCCTTTTTGTTGTCTTTGTTCTTCTGTCAAGTATAGTGTCTTGCTGAAGCACATCAAGAAATTCTGGAGAAAAGTCTTAAATATATGGAACTTTATTATTCTCTCCTTGATCTTCAATCAAGGGAGGCTCATACAACCTTAAATTCTCAACATTAACAACAATATAATTTGCATATATGAAGGCAAATCCAATCTAAAGGCATTATTACCAATCTTTTCCAAAATTCTAAATGGACCATATCTAATTGGTTTTAGCTTTTTACCTTCTCGTTGGAGCCTCTCTTTGTTAATGTGAAGGAAAAGTTCATCACCAAATTGAAACTTTTTGTCTTGACGATGCTTGTCATGCCTTACTTTGTACTTTCCTTGGATTTTCTCAAGCTGTTCTTGAAACTTTTGGTGTACTAATTGTATTTGTTCAATGAACTTTCTTCCTTTGTCTATGTCGCTATGACCTTCAATAGCAACATCTTTTCCAAAAATAAAATGCAAAGGAGATTTAGGGAAGTATCCCATGCATGCCTCAAATGGCAAAGTTTGAGTGGAAGAGTGCTTGGCTTGGTTGTAAGCATGTTGAATATAGTGCAACTGTTCATCCCACAACTTAGGATGCTTGCTGCAATACCCACGCAGAAGATGTATCAATGTTCTGTTCACCACTTCTGTCTGACCATCTATTTATGGATGAAAGGTTGTACTCTTTTTCAGTTTGGTATCCATGAATCCCCTCAAGTTTGACCGAAAATTCCCCACAAAGTAATAATCTCGATCAGTAACAATGGATGTATGCAATCCAAAATGCACCCAAACATTCTGAAAGAATAAATAATTAGTTTGTTCAACTATAAATTTCTTTTTACATGGCATCCAAATACACATTTTGCTGAACCTATCCACAACTACATACAAATAATCATGACCTCTTTTTGATAATGGAAGATCTCCTACAAAATCCATAGAAACACTCTCCCATGGTCGTGAAGGAACTAGAAGTGGTGTGTACAATCCTAACTTCCTATTACTAGGCTTACTGATTACATATAATGAACATCCCTTAATAAAACGAGACACACTTTCAAGCATACGAGGCCAATAATGATACCTTTGTACATGTTCCATTATCTTACTTACACCGAATTGACCAGCAATAAGAGAAGTATGTGCCTCTCTTATCATGTTAACTCTTTCTCCCTATGGAATACAAAGCTTGCCAAGATGGTACAACAAATTATCATGCAAATTATCCAATTCCTCTACTTGGTTACCTTGACTCAATCTTGCATAAACATCTTGTAAGTCATTATATAATGCATATTGCTCAATATAACTTTCATGTAAAACAAAATTATCCCTGAGTAAAGTAGTTGCACTAACAATTGGCCTAGAAAGCATATCAACGACTTTATTGTAGATACCTTTCTTATACCTGATTACCAAGTGGAATTGTTGAATAAAATCCATCCATTAGAAGTGCCTTGATTGCTGAAACTTTGATTGTGATGGCAAGTATTACAATGGTTGATGATTAGTGTGAATGACTGTTTCCTTACCCATCAGGTAGTGGTTCCATTTTTTCACACTTTGCACCAATGCATACAATTCCTTGTCATATGTAGGATAGTTAACCACTGCACCATGAAAAGCTTCCAAATGAAAGCATATAGGCTTACCATACTGCATGAGGATTTCACCCATACTATAGTCACTAGCATCAGTCTGAATCTCAAATGACTGTCTCAAGTCTGGAAGTGCGAGTACGAGAGTTTTACTGATCTTTTCCTTCAACACATCAAAGACATTTTGTTTTTTGCCTCCCCATTGAAAAACCTTTTTCACACTAGTCAATGCATGCAAAGGAGATGCTATAAGAGAAACATTTGCAATGAATTTTCTCTAGTATTGGGTTGCTCCCAGAAAACTTCTTACCTCTGTAACAGTCTTGGGCCTTAGCCAATTCATAATGACATCAACCTTGGAGGGATTTATTTTCAACTCACCTCCTCCAACCATATGACCCAAATAAACTAAAGGATTCTTTCCAAACTCACACTTTGACATCTTAAGATACAATTGTTCTTTTTTAAAGACGTCAAGTACTTTTCTTACATGCATGACATCTTCAGCATAAGATTTATTAAAAATTATGATGTCATCTAAGTATACTATGACAAATTCATCAAGAAATGGCCTCAACACATCATTCATCACACACATGAATGTAGCAAGAGCATTACATAAACCAAATGGCATAACTAGCCATTCAAACAAACCCTGTTTTGTTTTGAATGTTGTCTTCCAAATGTCTCCTTCAGCTATTCTAATTTGATGGTAGCCACTTCTTAAATCCAGCTGAGTAAAATATTTTGCATCTTTCAATTGATCCAGTAAATCATCTATTCGAGGCAGTGGGTAACGGTTCTTTACCATAATTTTGTTTAATGTGCGAAAGTCCACACACATGTGCAATGTTCCATCCTTCTTTGGCACCAAGACAATACGTGAACCACATGGCGAGGAAGGTGGTCTAATGATCCTTTTATTCAACAAATCTTGGATTTGCATCTCAATTTATGCGCTTTCCATCACTGACATCCTATACATGCCAATGTTAGGAAGAGGACAATCTTGCTACACTTGTATCTCATGTTGGATTCCTCTCTTTGGAGGTAATCCCTTTGGTTCCCAAAACATTTCATCATATTGATTAACTACGTCAGCCAATTCATATTTCAAATTCGAATCACAACCTTTAAAAGCTTTATTATCAACTTCATTTTTGGGTTTGATCATGAGAAGCACAAAATTCTCGCTTGAATTCACCAGTCTTTTCATCTACCCTGCATTAACAAGAGAAAGATTTGTTCTCTTGCTGTGAGATCCCATAATATATTCTACTCCATTTTTTTAATAAATGATATTTATTTTCATGTCGATGGAAAATATATTTTCTGTCATAAAGGTATGTACTACCCAAAACAATGCCACAAATATGTAACGGCACAATGTCAAGCTCCACTTCATCTATGAAATTTGCAGTAATAGCAAATCTCAGTTTACACTTTTTAGTAACCTGCAATTGTGCATTGTCATGTACCCATCCAAGTGGATACGATTTATGATGTGGAACAATTTCTAGATTTAAACTCTTGAAAATGCTTTCAAAGATAAGATTGGCTTGAGAGTTGCTATCAAACAGCGTATCAATCTTGTTATGTTTTGAGATCACCCTTATGTGAAACAGTTCTATTGTCCTCTTTTCATTTGGAGTTTCATTTTGTGAGTCTAAAGAACTAGTGCTAGAAATAGATTCTTTTCCTTTTAACCCCATGGTTGTGATTTTAGTTTCATCACCCAAATCGGATCCCAACTCCTGTTGAGTGGTTGCAGCGGTCTTCTGTTTTCCCTTGTTTTTGTTTCTTTTTGGTTTCATTTCAGGATGAAGCTTCCAACAGTGAGCTTCATCTTGACCCTCTCTGGAACAGTGTTTGCATCTAATTTTATCTCCTTTTTAATAAATGAATTTTTATTTGCATTCCCTTTGAAAGCCTTTTCTTTTCCCTTACCCTTAAGTGGCTTTTTACTACCTTCCTCTAGGGTGTTTTTCCCTCTTGCTTCAAGATGAGTGTCTTGCACACACACATCATCTAGATTATTGGGATTGAACATTATGATAGTATGCCTAGGGTAAATGTGTAAACCACCTATGTACTTCAACAAAGTTTCTTGTGACTGCAAATCTACACCTAACATCAGAGACCTTCTTCTAAATTCGTGGGTGTAATCTTGCACATTTTGACCTTAAGCTGTCTAAAGTTCTGCCAATTCATGATGACTTTTTGCATATAAGCTAGAGGGTAGAATTGTCTTTTGATTACAGAAATGAAATCATTCCAAGAAATAGATACCTTACCATGTTTTTTAATCTCCTCTTGGGTCTTTGATTCCCACCATACTAGTGTTGCACCCTCCATTCTCAAGGAAGCTAACTAAATCTTTATGTCATCCTATTGAATGTTTTGAATCTTGCAATAGACCTCCAACTGATGAATCCAATTATCAAGCTTCTCTACATGCACTTCACCATTATACATGGGCAACTCGAATTTAACATCAAGCTTTAATAAAGATGATTTACCAATTCCTTTTGAAGAATGATGATGAGTATGAGTAAGGGTTTTATTAGTGGAAGAGTGTGAGGATGCTTATGAAGAAGAAGATGAAGAAGATGGTGGAGAGGGTGGAGGTTTGTCTCCATTCCGATTACCTCCTTTTCCATTACCTCCTCCTGAAGAGCCTTCTCTGTTGGGAGGTTTGGAACATTCTCCTTGCAACTTGCTATTCCTCTCTTCATAAAGGACCTTCACCATCTCTGTCATATCAAAGATAGCCTTTTTGAAGGTCTTCTCATATTGTTTCATGTTTGTAGTTTCTCCTTCATGAGACATGATCTTTGGAGTCTCAACTACATCTTGAGGCTAAATAGATGTTGGAGATTGTGGCAACCTTGCTCTTCTTCCCCTTGACCCAACTTTAGGGCTTCCAACCAGCTTTCCTTCACCTCTTTTGAGTATTAACCTTGTAAGCATGATATAAACTTGCAAACAATTAAATCCTTCTTTCACAAAGAAAACCTAGTGCTCTGATACCAAATTTGATCTGATTTAGAATATTAGTTTGCAGTGCTAAGATATTCCTCATATTATAAACAAAATGCTTTCATTATGCTTAAGGATTCATGAATTTTTGCAAGTAAAATGAAGAGTTTTTATGTTAATTTTATGCGCAATTTAACATAAATCAGGATATGAACAACAGTATAAACATGTACAGAACATCATCAAAAACACATTACAATAAGCACATGATAAAGGAGTCCACCCCTCTTGGGCTACATCTCCTTGGTCTAGCTTCCAATGGGTTGGGCCTCTCTATTATGCTCAAAAGTGTTAAAATATGAGTTTACAATGATCAAATGTTTCTAAAACCTGCTCCAATTAGTCCAAAATACTCAAAAATGGCTATTTAGCCTCTTTTTACAACCAAATTGGTGGAAACCCGAAGGCATTATGAATTCTCCTAGTTTCCCACTATTTTCTCCACAAATTTCCCCATTTCTAGCATGATCCTACACATTAGCCTCAAAATCTGCTAACTGGGCAAAAATTTCGCTGCGCGGCAGGCCATAATCTGTCGATCGAGTCTTATTGCAAATCACAATCAGCAAGGACCAGTGGGCTTAAGCCTTTTGTATGCGACGGGCAATATTGTGATAGTGATGTGGCAGACCTGAAGGAATTAAATACTAGTATCTAAAGCCGCATCACATCCAGAACTTATCGCTTAATTTCAATTCAACAGAGTATCGGTGGTAATCATAATGCGGGACTTGTGTGCGATTGTGATTTGCGATCCATCGTATCACAACCCAGGTATGCTGGGGGACGATTACTATAATTGTCTTCCCTTCACTGATCTGCGATTGTGATCCATTACATCGCACCTCCAGCCAATTTCTGAATGCCTTGCTCCTTGCCTTTTGTGAAGTGCGATTGTGATTTATTGCATCACAACCCTTCCCTGCTCAGGGCCGATTCTTTAACACAATCCGCCTTCGACCTAGAATTTGCGATATGCGGGGGCCAATGGCGGCCTGCCACTTAGCGCCTCCGGATTCACTGATGGAACCTACCATGTCATCCAATCCTAGCAATGTGAGCAAGTCAAACCTAAACTTTTACTTGCTCTAACTTCTGCATATGAGCTCGGATTTGAGTTTCGTTCACACCGTTGGATTCAGAATGACAATCTCTTCAATCTGAAGGTAAGTTTAAAAAAAAAATTGACACTTTGATTTTTGAACATAATTTTGAGCACCTGATCAATTCTCTCGACAACCCTCCCTCTTCTAATGCTTCTCTTGCTTAGAGTACATGTGTAGTTCATAGGTCATTGGTTCACATTGATTCAGGGATCACAATTTGTATGTGCACCCCATGGGTTCCTTCAATTCACAATCAAACACAGTCTCCTCCCTTCATCTCTCACATTGCAATTTCCCACCCACTACACACTATCACCCCCACAAGCATTACCTAAGGTATTAGGGGTTTAAGGTCCCTTCTCCAGTTGTAGAGTCAACCCAGAACCTACTACATCATACGCAACCCATGCTTGGGAGAAGTCAAATACCTCCTACCCCATCTCTCTCATGACAACTTTGGCAGATGGGTGGCTAAACTTAAACATCATGGGTTAAAATAATTAAATCTAAGGAATATAAGAAACGTCTTAGCCTCCCTTACTAACTTCCTCAAGAAATATATCCTTTCAGACCTTGGGATTTATATACGTTGTCCTTATTATTTAGCTTTAGTAGTTTATAATTAAATTAAGTAGGATATTTACATCAAATAGTCTTGGAATAATGTCCATGTTGTCTTTCTAGGATTATCATTGTTTAGTTACACTACAAAACTTAATGATTAGAAAAATGGATGTTACATTTTCCTCACCCTAGGGCTTCTCAAATTTACCCTAAAACCAAGTAGTGTATATACTCTATCTTTTCATCCTCTTTCGTGGTGTGTGTATGGTAGGATGGTATTCCATCTCCTCATCACACTACATGTGGTAACATGAAAGCATGAATATGATTGATAGATACCACCACTTGTTCCATTCTAGGTCTAATCACTAACTTTATCCCTCTTCAACTTACAAATAAACACCAACTAGATATACAGACTAGTTACACAAACTGTTAAAAACACACAGAGAGCATTTTAATGACAAGGATTGCTCCTCCTTCATGCTCAAACAATAAATTAAATTCAAGTTTAGAATGAACACAAGAATTGAGAAATTCCTTCAACAACACAATAAAACGATAAATACTACAAAAATCTACCCATATTTCATTACACATGCCACTTGGACCAATTTACAAACTCGGATAATTACAAAATTTAAACATTTCCTAAGAAAATATTCATTGAACACTTGGCATGGGAAATAAAATTTCTTATTGTGAACTATAACGTTTTATCAACACAATAACTAGACATTCAAACATGTTAATGTAAGTATTTAGTCATTATCAAAGGTCACTCAAGTAGTCCTAGTGAGTCTCGAGCTCATAAATATTCACAAGATATAAGTCATTCATCATAACATTTACTCAATGTATTGATATTTCCCCATCTACGCCAGAAAATAGTGCTCCCCAACATTAACATAGAATTAGTCAACACAATAAACAGAGACATAAGAGGTGCAAACTCAAAACATGGTTATATAATTATCTTATAAGATATTTGGTAACTAAGATTGGGACTCTAACTCTCCACCCAACCATAGACAAGCTACAATAATTGTTACTTGTAGTTGTCACCCCCGATCCAAATTCCAGTGCCTTAGGATGATTTCTTGGAGAGGAGTTTTATCTGACAACAAAAATGAAACATGATGCACGGGACCACACTTCCTTCATCCAATAGCTACACAGGTCTTCACCTAACTTACCTGAGTTTACAGACATGATTTACCTTCATGCTAGGATATTACAATACATAGATTATAGCCCACTATCAAAGAAGAGAGTTCACTTCAAGGGTAGGTTCCTCTGCTTTTAGGCAAGCTGCATCTCTCTCCCTAATTTTTTCCCAACGAGCCTTCTCAGGGTTCCTCAATTGATTAAATATGCAGAGATCTCACCTCCTCTCTACCTTCTTACCTGCGCTTTTTCTAGAGGATATTTATTTTTTTGTATTTCCGCCCTCCTGCTCAAGAAAATGTGTCTGTCCACAAACCAACCATATCCACACATGAGATCCCTCTATCAATTCACCTTTGCCTACCTGTATATGTGTTCTCGTGTGGGGGTTCTTACCTGTAAACAAAACCATATCTCCTCATCCCAGCTCCACGCCAGTCAACCCTCTAGGACAACGCAACCCATGTTGTCTTTAATATTTTATCCTTTTACTTGCTTATTGTTGGAGATAAACCTAGGCATGTCCTCATTTCTTCAATTAAATTCATTGCATAGTTAGCCCTTTAAACTTCTTAGCCAACCAAGACTATTATTTAAAACAACAATTCCCTCAAGTAATCGCCTTCCTTAAAAAATCTCCCTCCTCAAGCACTGTAATTTGTGTCCCTCTCTCTGTCATTTTAATTAATTACAATTTTTTTGAAATAAAGGAATATTAGCCATTTCCATTTAATTCATTAATTCATTTCCATATCTTCATGAGATTCTTATTTTTTATGTGTGTATTTTTTTCTACATAAATTTGACTATCTCATTCTTCAACAACACTTTTCTACTCAATGCCTTAATAACTTTGTTCTATTTTTCATACATATGTCTCAATACAAGTGAATATCCCCATGTGTATTTTATCCACCTCATGTGTTTTTAGCTCAATGTTGGTTTTCTATTAATGAACTTCAACACTGGATGATCCATGTTTATGAATATTAATGAACTTCAACACTTGATAATCCTCGTTTATAAAAAAAAATCAACTGAAAATAATGTCTACAATGCTCTAAAGCCTACATTATCGCATATAATTCCAAGTCATATGTCACACACTTCTTTTGTGCCTCATTCAACTTCTCATTGAATTACAGTATTCACATGTATTCCTACTTAACATTGTGCCAATGTCAAGTACACCACTCACATATCAATTTCCTTGGAATATTTTTTTGAAATCGCGCATGGCAACACTAGCCCCTAAGTAATCTTCTTATTAAATATCTCAAAACTTTGCTACACTCACGTATCCCAACTATATATTATATATTCATACTTTCATTCACCCTATTATCTATGTCTAAAAATTTATTGAATCCCTTGATGAAGTTTTGTTAGCCCCACATGCTTCCAAATAAAGCATACCATAAAGGACATAATGTGTTGAACTAGGACTAATGCCAAGTTGTTATCCCTTGATTCCATCTAATTACATGATATTTAGAGTAAAGTGAATGTCACGGGATGTTCCCACACATTTTATACATTGTTTTGTTTAACTAGATGTAGCAACAAAATAATTTTAGTTTCATAAGTGAAATAAAAAAGAATGTCAATTGGTGGAATATGCATAAATACTATGTGATTGTAAAGATAAAGGTAATCAAGTAAGAGATTATATCATATGTAATATAATTAGTTTGCAATAAGATATTCAAACTATTACAAAAAATAATGTGTTTATGTTATGTATATCTAGGTTGCTTTATTTCATCATGAGCGTATCAATTTATCTTATTATTTAATTTTGAACACAAATTATTATATGTTTTATGTTTATTTATAATTTACCCTTGTTCAAATATAGATGTGTTGTAGTGTTTTTTCTCAAATATGTACGAAATTAACTCACTTAAGATTGTGGATGACAAATAATCTCAACAATATAAATGGTTGCAACTGATAGAAAAAAAACCTGCCAAAGCCTGGATCTATGCCACAATCATAGTTAAATGGCAAAAAGAAAGAGTAATAACTTCAATCATCCAATGGAAACCAGATATACAAAGAATAGTTTTTATTATAACACCTGTGAAGGGAACAAATAGATGTTACTAGTCCCCCTCTATGGGATGGGTTCTTTGCTATCCTCAAATGTCTTCATCTTGTGTAAAGTCTCTCTCCTCTATATTGTGTAAACCCAACAAAAATATGGTGTGCAACAATGAAAATAATCAGAGTTACAACATTGAGTGCAATAATGAAAATAATCAAAACTGAATAATGAATGAAAAACCCTTCTATTTATAACAAAATATTGAGTTATCCTCGAATAATTAGCAACAATAAAATATTATTGATCCCATTCTTGGAATAACCACCTGGAATATTTTATTATATTTGTTTAGGAGGAAAAACATATTTAAACTTTTATTTAGAAATAATAGTAAATAAATTATTTATTTATCATCTCAAGGGATTAGTTAAGTAATAATAAATAAATAAGGATTTATTTAATTATTCCTAAGGGATTTAGTCAGATTTGACAAAGAAAATAATTAATTAGTGATTAATTAATTATTCTTAGAGAAAAATAAGATAATTAATGATTTATCTGTTTATTTTTCATGATTGGGTCAAATACGATAAGGAATAATAATTGAACAATGGTTTAATTAATTATTCCTAGAAGAAAATCAAATAGATAGTGATTGATTTAATTAGTATTCATGGGTTTAACTATAAATTACTTAACAAAGGTGGTTTATTAAGTAATTTCTCACCGTGAGAGCAATTTTACTATGGTAAAATTGGCTTTACATGGTGTACTTCGATCCATCTAGTAAATTAGGCTAGATGGTTAATTTTTTGGTGATAACAAAATGTGCACTAAAATATGTTAATAAAAGATTACCTAATCAATAAGACAATTTCAAATGTCTAATTGCATTATCTAATGCAACATTAAGCATGTATACTATAACATGGTTGTTACCACTCACAAATACCTACATGAACTTCCCTACCTCTAAAATATAGTATCCTATGTCATTAGCATAAAGAAGAATATGGACCCCATGCATTGTATTCACTAAATTTGAACCCGACACTTATTCTTACTCCATAATAATTATTTCATGATTACTCAATTATCCCAAATAGTTGAGAGGGCTTAATGATAACCTCCCCACCCAAGTTCAAGTCTCATTAACATGATTCTCCTTTGGGAGTCGCCTTTGTAATTTTTGATTGAGAGTAATCTATGTATTGTTTATCTTAACTATGTTGACTATGTAGCTCTTCCTTATTCTTGTGAATAGGGGGAAGAGGTAAATCACTTAAAAAACAATAATTATTTCATGATTGTTCATCCTTCCATGATTATATCTACATTTTTTTTAATATTTCACTCATACAATATCCATTGAATGCATTGCTAAAAATAATGTTGCTTCTCATGCAAAAACATCTTTGTCCATGTTGGCTCTAGAAAAGACATCACAACGTGAAAAAAAAACAAACATAATTAATTTTCTTAATTACAATTAATTACTATTCTATCTTTGGCAGTCCTAAGGGCTAGCTCAGTTGGTTGAGTCCTCATCGTTAAAGCACGTTTGTTATGGAGAGGACAAGGGTTCAATTCTCTCGAAAACTCTTGGGGCCAAGCTCTATGGTTGAGTCGGCAAGAAGTGATCCTTCTATATAGATCTTCTTGGTACAAGTATTCTGTGGAGGTAGGGTCACCGATCTTCGGGGAATCATCAACCACATAGAAGAAAAAAAACTATTTTCTGTTTGGAGTTTTTGTTGGAATGCAATGAAACAATTTTCGGTCATATTGTGAATTTGTTTTGTTTAAAATGCAAATTTTGAATGCATAAATGGATTGAGTGCCCTAAAAATCACTTGAGGCATTTAGATTATCTAGAGTTTACAACTCAAACTTGTGATTCTAGCAATTTTATATAGAATTTCAAATAAATTTGACTAGAAAATATATCAAAAAACTTCAAAAAAAAATATAAATAAATATAAATAATAATTTTATATTATATATATTTATATTATATATATATATATATATATATAATATATTTATATTTAATATTATATATATATACATAATATATATATGGTTATATTATTTAAATAGAATGGATTTTTTTTAATGTTTGAATGCATACAATATGATGAAAAAAAGACAAACTTACTTTAAAATGAAATTAAAGTTAATAAAAAAATTCTCATAAATAGATTATTATTTAAATGAGTGAATAATCTAATTTCTTAATGGTTTTCTATAATTTCATATTAAATTGAATTGAAAAAACAAAAATTTTTAAAACCCTTTGGATTTTTTTTTCTTTTTTTCTTTTTCCTTTTCTTATTCAAAAAGTAATCGATAGCAATTATTTAGTGCTTCAACAAATTGATAAATCTAATAATGAAATGCATTTGAATACGAACGAAAGTAATTAATGGACTAGATATCCTTGGAGTAAAAGAGAGATAGGTGCGTAAATAATTTTGGATGAAACGTTAGCCCCAACATCATTGCTTGTTACAAAAGTTAAGAGTTTATTAAAATGTGTTTATGCACATTTTACTCCATCTTTAGGTTATGGGATCAAATAAGGATGAGAAATTACAATGTGTAGTATTTATATTAGATAATGTATATATAATATAAATAAAATAAATATTTAAAAAAAAAAAAATTATTGTAACAAACTATTTATTTAAGTTTAAATTGATAGTCATTGTAATTCAGCGACAAATAAATAATCTATCGTAAAATGAAACAATCAAATTGATATGAATTATCTTGTGTCGTCTTAATCACGTGGCAAAGAATTCATATGTAATAAAATATCTAATATAAAAAATTACAATGTCTAGTATACTAAAATAAGAAATTTCGTTATACAAAGGCTTAAGTGTGAGTGCAAAGGATTCTCAGAAATTATTTTTTATTTTTTATTTTTAAGTTATTATCAAAATTGTGAAGACAAAAGAGAAATCTTATTATACTTGTTTTTCTTTGTCCAAAACTTTATGTTTCTTATTCATAGTTTAACATTAGGAATTCATTTTTTGCTATTTTTTATTATTTTTTAAATTTTATTTATTTGTAAAGCGATTGGTTGAGGTCTTATTATTAGTTGTTTAGTAACTTGTAACTTCCATTTTTGTTAGGTTATTATTTTTCATTTATTTTATTTCTTTTTATTTTAACTTTTCTTATTTTTATTATTTTTTCTTTTTTCTATTATTTCTATTTTCATGACTTATAGTTTTTTCTCCATAATTTCAAATTAACGTGATTTATTATTATTAAATAAAAAAAACATTTTAATAATCTAATTATGAAAAATTATATATATTAATAAAAAATAAATAGACACATTATAAACATATATATTAAAGTGTATATATGTTAATATAAACAATATTAGCCAATCATATTTCTTAACTTTTAGTGATGGCATTCAACAATACAATATTTTATTTTTGTGTTTATTATTTTTAATTTATTAAGCTATATTTAAGCTATAAATTTTATTTTTACGTTGTAAGGCGTTCCCCTCTGAAAAGAACTCTCTCAGTTGCCTCTGTCTATGCTTATGCACCATCAGATCAAATGTTAGAGGATTAAAATGTTTTAGACCATTGGATCCGCTATCTAACTACCTAACTAACTACTATCTAACTACCTAACTAACTCAATAAACCCTACCCATCTCTTTCACCTCGCTATGAAATACGAACCTCTCTAGATATGTGTCTCTCTCTCTGAATGAAAAATACAGTGGTGGTAACCTTCAGAATGGCAGAGGAGTGGGATGTGTCTCTCTCTCGGAATGCAAAATACAGTGGTGGTAACCTTTGGAATGGTCGAGGAGTGGGATGTGTCTCTCTCTCTCGGAATGAAAAATACAGTGGTGGTAACCTTTGGAATGGCCGAGTAGTGAGTATTGTGTAATCTAGATCAGATGAAATATGAACCTCTCTAGATATTTGTGTCTCTCTCTGAATGAAAAATACAGTGGTGGTAACCTTCAGAATGGTCAAGTAATGCGATGCGTGTCTCTCTCGGAATGCAAAATACAGTGGTGGTAACCTTGGGAATGGCTGAGCAGTGAGTATTGGGTAATCTAGTTCAGTTGGTTGTAGCGAGTACTTTGTTACTGCTATACATTTCCTATCTTTTTTTGTTATAGTCTTTTATTTATTTACATATATAATGGGAATAATTGATGAAACGTGGATGCTAGAGATGGAGAAGAATGGCCACCTCCCCTCTGAAAACAACTTTGTGTATCTTTCGGAATGAAAAATACAGTGGTGGTAACCTTGGGAATGGCCGAGCAATGAGTATTGTGTATCTGGATCAGTTGGTTGTAGCAAGTACTTTGTTACTGCTATACATTCCCTATCTTTTTTTTGTTTTTGTTTTTTATTTATTTACATTTATAGTGGGAATAATTTATGAAACTTGGATGCTAGAGATGGAGAATAATGGCCACCTCCCCTCTGAAAACAACTCTCTCAGCTTCCACTATGTACGCTTATGCACCATTAGATCAAATGTTAGATGATTAAAATGTTTTAGACCATTGGATCCACTATCTAACTACCTAACTAACTACTATCTAACTACCTAACTAACTCAATAAACCCTACCATCTCTTTCACCTCACTATGAAATATGAACCTCTCTAGATATGTGTCGCTCTCTCTGAATGAAAAATACAGTGGTGGTAACCTTCGGAATGGCAGAGGAGTGGGATGTGTCTCTCCCTCGGAATGCAAAATACAGTTGTGGTAATCTTCGGAATGGTAGAGGAGTGGGATGTGTGTCTCTCTTGGAATGCAAAATATAGTGGTAGTAACCTTCGGAATGGCCGAGCAGTGAGTATTGTGTAATCTAGATCAGATGAAATACGTACCTCTCTAAATATTTGTGTCTCTCTCTGAATGAAAAATATAATGGTGGTAACCTTCGGAATGGTCGAGCAATGCGATGTGTGTCTCTCTCGGAATGCAAAATACAGTAGTGGTAACCTTGGGAATGGCCGAGCAGTGAGTACTGTGTAATCTGGATTAGTTGGTTGTAGCAAGTACTTTGTTACTGCTATACATTTCCTATCTTTTTCTGTTTTAGTTTTTTATTTATTTACATATATAATGGGAATAATTTATGAAACTTGGATGCTAGAGATGGAGAAGAATGGCCACCTCCCCTCTAAAAACAACTTTGTGTCTCTCTTGGAATGCAAAATATAGTGGTGGTAACCTTGGGAATGGCCAAACAGTGAGTATTGTGTAATCTAGATCAGTTGGTTGTAGCGAGTACTTTGTTACTGTTATACATTTCCTATATTTTTATGTTTTAGTTTTTTTATTTATTTACATCTATAATGGGAATAATTTATGAAACTTGGATGCTGGAGATGGAGAAGAATGTGATTTAGAAGCATTCAACACAAGAGAAAATCATTGTAATTAAGTAGACATAGGGGGTCATGTATCTTTAGAGAAGTAGTTCCCTAAGTCTCAAGTTAAAGTAATATTTAGGCTTTAAGTGATTTAATTAGATAATGAAAGGAAGTTGTAAATGCTCTGAAATAAATGAGAACATGAGTGGCGAATAAATGACAAGAGATCGAGGTCAATTAGGACTCTTAAAGTAGTTCATGATTCGAGAAACAAGAGAGAGCTTTTAGGAATTTAATGAGTTAGAAGTGCACATAAAGGATAGAGTACATCTAGGAGTCAGTTAAATAGATTTAGGAGTCGAATCAGGATGAGTTGAATAGAACTTCCTGGCATATATGTAAACCTACGGGCATAAGGAGGAGGAGGCAACTGATATTGAAGAACCGGCCTGTGAGAGACAGAGCTCTCATTCTGTAATCATTGTTGATATTTATTAATATAATCAACTCAATTCTAAGATGGATTGCGTGTTTCGAGTGTTGAATTGTATATGAATTCGTAGGTTCTATAACAGGGTTGCAGGCAGAGTTTTGCAGAACACGTAGAGAGAGAAAATGATACAGAGAATCGTAATTGATTATTGGATCCATTCGAAGGATCCAAGAGGATAGTGAGAAGAGGAGCATGAAAAGTTAAGTGAGGAGGAAGAGTGCACAGCAAAATAAAAGAGGATGAGAAACCTTTGAAGAAACCCAAAACTACAGAAGAATTGAAGGAGTAGCGTAAAAATGCAAGTGAAAGGAAGAATAGTGAAGTGAAGAAAGGATGAACAATAGCCATTGGATCTTATATATCGACAGTCTAGATCATGTTGCATGAGGTAGATTTTAAAGATCGCATCGGCGAACTTTAAATGAAGGAAGGCGATTTTGTAACAATGAAAGTGGATTTTGGGTGGCTTCAAAACCGTAAGTGGTATTGAAGGACGAGTGTCGATTCCACTCATCAAATGATGTGTGGCAGCAGAGGACGAGAGGAAACCACTTTATCGGGTGGTTAAACCTCACACTTTTTATCTACCTGATATCAACAATAATCGTCAAATTTGTTGGGTACAGATCGACGGTGGAGAATAGGCACGCACGTTTAAATGGTCAGGAGCAATCTCAACCGTTGGATCGGGGGATACAATGGACGATCAAGATTTGATTGCAGGCTACACTGATCGACGATCGAAGATTGGGCTTATCAGAGTGTGGAGAAGTAGTTCTATGGAGCCACTAAAGGTGTGGGCTTGATGAAGTTATAGATGCGGTTAGAAAGAATTTGAGATACGCTTATATGTGTTCGGAGCGGGATTTCAATGTATTTCTATGTATTGGCAATAAATGTGTTGCGGAGCTTTTTTTAGGCTAAACCATATATTAACGATTCTAATAGTTGCATATCAGAATCGGAGTGGTGATGAGGCTTGTATATATGACCCATGGAGGAGCGATAGCTGATTGCGATAAAGGAAATCCTCGAGAAGTGTGAAGAGTCCGTACCAAAGCGGAAAAAGGTATGATTTGTGTATGTTTTCCTTTGTAAATGGTTTATAAGGGAAATAGTGCCGATATAAGATTTATGAGTTAAACACATATGTAACCAAGGGTTAAAAAGGGAAAGGTTATATTTATGTGGCTGGAAGGGTTGTATAAAGGTTACGAAGGGTTTAAAGGTTCTGATACGAAGGATTAATGAAAGGCTTTAATCAAAGTCTTAGTTAAAGGCTCGAGGGTTGATAAAGTTCCGATAGAAGGTTTAGGCGGGGAGATTGGTTCCGATATAAAAGGAACTACGGCTAAAAAGGCCTTAACCATGTATGGTTGAATATTTGACTCCTTTGTGAGTCAATTAATTACCTGGGACAGATGTATTTATGCATATTCATGCATACTATAGATGTGTGCGGGGGCATCCTTGCATCAGAATGGCCACCTCCCCTCTGAAAACAACTCTCTTAGTTGCCACTGTGTACGCTTACACACCATCAAATCAAATGTTAGATGATTAAAATGTTTTAGACCATTGGATCCACTATCTAACTACCTAACTAACTCAATAAACCCTACCATCTCTTTCACCTAGCTATGAAATACGAACCTCTCTAGATATGTGTCTCTCTCTCTGAATGAAAAATACAGTGGTGGTAACCTTTAGAATGGTAGAGGAGTGGGATGTGTCTCTCTCTTGGAATGCAAAATACAATGGTGATAACCTTCGGAATGGCCGAGTAGTGATTACTGTGCAATCTGGATCAAATGAAATATGAACCTCTCTAGATATTTGTGTCTCTCTCTGAATGCAAAATACAGCGGTGGTAACCTTCGAAATGGCCGAGCAGTGCGATGTGTGTCTCTCTCAGAATGCAAAATAAAGTGGTGGTAACCTTGGGAATGGCCGAGTAGTATGTATTGTGTAATCTGGATCAGTTGGTTGTAGCGAGTACTTTGTTACTGCTATACATTTCCTATCTTTTTCGGTTTTAGTTTTTTATTTATTTACATCTATAATGGGAATAATTTATGAAACTTGGATGCTAGAGATGGAGAAGAATGGCCACTTGGGTATTTATTTACATATGTAATGGGAATAATTTATCAAACTTGGACACTGGAGATGGAAAAGAATGGCCAACTGGGTACAACTTACGCTGAAATTGTGATCCAGTTAAAATTTCATGTGAAAGAACAATCAAAATTAAGATTTCAATATTGTATATGGTTCATTAATTTACAGTGGTCATTGGTCAATCGTAAACAATATGCCTCAAATCTGCGGGAAGTTCGTACATTCGGTTATAACAATTCGAGAGTGGCATGATTCTGTTGCAAAGATTTGGATTTATTAGTTCTTTTGCCTTGTTCATTAGAAATGTGTATGCCACTTTTATAATGAGGTAATGGATATATGAAATGGATTTTTATATTGATTAGATTTGTTGGTTTTTCTTCTGGACACATTGGTTGTTTTTTAATTTTTTTACAAAAAAAAAAAAAAATCATATATTCGATTGTTATGAATAAATATTTAATACAATTTATTTTTATAATGTAAATTGACAAAAGAGAAAAGTTAAAAAATATCATATATTTGATTTTTACATTGAAATGCAAATAATAACTAAATGCAATGAAAGTAATGAATGCATGTAAATTTATGATTGGCCTTGCATTTTAATATATAAAAAAATATTCTGATATCTAAACAGTGATATGAGTTTTTTTTGGAGTGAGTTCCATTTTTTTAACCACTTTGAAAAAAAAAATATTTTTCTTAACCACAGATTTCCTTACATACGAAAGGTGGACAAATATGTTACTTGAATTTGATTTTCAAGTGTTTTCCATATTTTTTATCTCATTTTTATTTTACATATTAAATATTGATAAAAATATTATTGAAATTTGAAATTAAAAAATAAACAAAATAACCATCAAAATTAAGATTTCATGTAAAAGACTAGTCAAAATTAAGATTTCAATATCACATATGGTTCATTAATTTACAGTGGTCATTGGTCAATCCTAAACAATATGCCTCAAATCTGTGGGAGGTTCGTACAATTCGAGAGTGGCATGATTATGTTGCAAAGATTTGGATTTATTAGTCCTTTTGCCTTGTTCGTTAGAAATGTGTATGCCACTTTTATAATGAAGTAATGGGCATATGAAATGGATTGTTATATTGATTATATTGATTGTTGTACAGTGAAATGGGTTGTTATATTGATTAGATATGTTGGTTTTTCCTTTGGACACATTGGTTTTTTTTAAATCTTTCAAACAAAAAAAATATTATATATTCGATTTTTATGAATAAATATTTAATACATATGAAAATTGATAAAAGAGAAAAAGTTAAAGAATATCACATATTTGATTTTTACATTGAAATGTAAATAATAACTAAGTGCAAGGAAAGTAATGAATGCATGTAAATTTTGATTGGCTTTGCATTTTAGTATATAAAAAAAAAATTATGATCTCTAAGTAGTGATATGAGTAAGGTTTTTTTCCTTTTCTTAACCACATGTTTCCTGAGTTCCATTTTTTTAACCACTTTGAAAGGTTTTCTTCTTTTTCTTAACCACATGTTTTCTTACATATGAAAGGTGGACAAATATGTCAATTGAATTTGCTTTTCAAGTGTTTTCCATGTTTTTTATCTCCTTTTTATTTTACATATTAAATATTGATGAAAATATTATTGAAATTTAAAATAAAAAAATGACACATTATTTGTAGATATGAAATGTTAGTAAGAAAAAATATTTGATTTTTATGAATAAACATTTAACACAATTTATGTTTACATATGAAAATTGACAAAAGAGAAAAAGTCAAAAAAATATCACATATTTGTTTTTTACATTGAAATGCAAATAATAACTAAGTGCAAGGAAAGTAATGAATGCATGTAAATTTCTGATTGGCCTTGCATTTTAATATATAAAAAAAATATTCTTATATCTAAACAGTGGTATGAGTTTTTTTTGGAGTGAGTTCCATTTTTTTAACCATTTTGAAAGGTTTTTTCCTTTTCTTAACCAGATGTTTTAGTTCCAATTTTTTAATATGAACTTACAATGTGATTGTATTATCGTTGCAAAGGATATATGAACTTACACATGAGATGAAAAAATCCTATTTTATAATAGATTTATAATGCAATATATGAGGTTGGGGGTGGATGGAGATATTATATAACACATAATATATTTTTTTGCATAATATCTCCCCTAACCCCTTTGTAAATTCTTGTGCAAATATATTAGACACTATTAAGTAGATAATTTATTTGAGCAATGCTAATAGGAAGAAATAATAAAGGATTTAATTGAGCTTGATTTGGTCATAATAGGGAGAACAAAATTATATGAAGACTTAATTAGGGTATGTATCACTGTGGTTTTGGGCATATGATAGTCCAACCAAAGCACTCATGAACAACATTATATGAAGACATAAATTTGGGTATGTATCATTGTGGTTTTGGGCATATGATAGTCCAACCAGAGCACTCATGGACAACATTATATGAAGACATAAATTTGGGTATGTAGCATTGTGGTTTTGGGCATATGATAGTCCAACCAGAGCACTCATGGACTGAAGGAAAAAATTAATTTTGCATTGGCTCCCTCCTTTGATGATAGGAGTACCAATTTAATTAAGAAGCAATCCTAACTGTAAGACTAATCGTGACACAAGGCATAAAATTGACGTGAATATTAATTAAGGGGAGTTTGGCAGGAAAAGCACTACATCATACTTAGAATAAAATATCCCCATTATGTCAAAGAAAAATAAGACCTTGAAGAGGAGTTATCCACTAGGCAAGGTATTCACATAGAGCATTCACGTGTACATTAGTGGCTACATATATTAACTCAAATAATCATTTAGTTGTATTAAGGGTTTGGAATATGGGATTAAAATTGATGTGAGTATTAATTAAGGGGAGTTTGGCAGGAAAAGCACTACACCATACTTAGAAGAAAAGATCCCCATTATATCAAAGAAAAATAAGGCCTTGAAGAGGAGTTATTCACTAGACAAGGTATTCACATAGAGAATTCATGTATATTAGTGGCTACATATATTAACTCAAATAATCATTTAGTTGTATTAAGGGTTTGGAACTGATGCAGGAGCATTCAGCCCAAGGAAAATCACTGTAAATAGTAGACATAGGGGGTCATCCATTTTAGGAAATAGTTTTCCTAAGTATCAAGTTAATGTAATATCTAGGCCTTTAAGTGTGATTTAATTAGATAATGGGAGAATATGTAAATGCTATCAAAACAAATAAATTAGAACATTAGCGGTGAATAAATGATAAAGAGTTAGAAGTCAAATCCAACTCTTAGACAGTTCCATTTTTCAAGGAACAAGAGAGAGTTTTTAGGAATTAATTAGAGTAGAAGTGGACCATTGAGCTGATAAAGGGACTTTTCTGTTTTAAAATAGAGAAAACAATGGAGTGGATAAACTCTACCACATATGTATGCATGTAGCGAGCTTTAGGGCTTTTATTAAAGGATGGGATCAGGTCCTTCATAGTAATCCAATCCAAAGTTTCCATATAAATATATGTAAGCCTACGGGCAAAAGGGAAAGGCCACTAGCATTGAGAATCGGGCCTGTGCAATACCAAAGAGTCTCGAATGTAATATTTGTTTTTACATTAATATATATTCAGAGTTATTTCCTGATTGTGTCAAAGAGTTGAATGTGTGTTTTAAGTGTTGATTTATATGTGAATTCGTAGGCTCTGTGACAGGGGGTTAGAAACAGAGTTCTATAGAACACGCAAAGGGAGGAAATAATTCAGAGGAACCATAAATGGGTAATTGAATCCAGTCGAAGACCAAAGTGAGGCTCTGGGGTGAAATAGCGAAGTGAGATTTTACATAAAATAAATCTTGAGGAAGTTGAGCAGCAGAGGTAGACAACAGCGCTCTAACGAACTGCACAAGGTGGAAGAACGAAAAAGAGAGCTATAATGGACCTTTGAATCCATTCAAGGGAGCAATTAAAGTCCCAAAGGACAATGATTGAAGGAGTCCACAGAGTTAAGCTCAAACGAGAATGAATTGAGCAGCAGAAGAATGGAAAGCCAGAACCTTATGAAAACCCAAAAACCACAAGAAACATTAGAAATGGCGGAGAATTTCTAAGTAAAATGAGCAAGTGGAAGGACAAAGATTGATGCTTAGGAACCATTATATATGGGAAGATCAACGGCTGAGACCAAATCAGGACTAGAGTATCGAATCGCATCAGTTCAGTGGAAAAGGAACCGGCCTATGAAACTGCCAAATTTCGATAGAGCGATATAACCAAACCCGAAACTCCATAACAGCGGCTTTAAATCCCTATCGGGTCTGAAGATATGATCGCATTGGAATGAGGAGAAGAGCAATAGCCGATAAGTGCAGTCGAAGGTGTCCGCGATCGGAGGTAAAAGTTATTATCATTCGAAGAAGGCAGAGGTCAGAGCAGCACTGTGGAGCGATAAAGACACGGACCCGACAAACGTTTTAGTGGTGCATCTATAACCTTTGAAATCTGCTGTATGTGTTTTAGAGCAATTTTCCTATGTATTGGCATAAAGTGTGGGTTGAGTCTGCTAAGACTAAAACATATATAATATGTTTCGATAGTTGAATATCAAAGTCGAAGGGGTGATGAACCACATATGTGGTAAGGCTGGGGAAGATAGCCGATAGCAATTGCAATGAGGTTTTAACCTTGGGTTCTGTTCAGAACCCGTATAAAGGAGGAAAAAGGTTGAAAAAGGTTTATTGTATGAAAATCCTTTGTGTAAGGATTACGCAGAGAAATAAAAGCACGATTAACAGTTGCGAAGGATTCAAATCTTGATAGAGGTTTCAGGTGGGGTGATTGGTTCCGATAACAAAGGAACTACATGTAAAGGGCCTTGACCATTTATGGTCTGAAGATTTGACTCCATGCAGAGTTAAATACCCGGGACAAAGGTGTGGATGCATTGTTAATATGCACATTGTGGGTATATGCTGGGTAACCTGGAATCATTTTGGCTAAGTATGGGTATATGCCAAGGACCCCTACATCATTTGTGGTATCAGGGTAGAAGTTTGAAATCAGAGCAGATTTGTAATCAAAGCAGGTTGAAATCAGAGTGAGGAAAAATTTTTAGCGAAAGGGAGTTTGCACATTGAAGAAGGTAATGTGCTTAGACTACAACAGAAGACTATAAGGGGAACTTTTGAAGTTCTTGGAAGACTATAGCAGTTCTAGTAGAGGCTTGGAATAGAAGGAACAAAGGATTCCTTGAAGGAAAGAGAAAGCAGATTGCTTAATGCAAGTTCTGAAGGAAAGAGGACTTGGAGATAAATAGAGGAAAATCCATTCAAGTGCAAAATAATGGGTGAAACAAGATCATGTTGAGGTATTGAAAGAGAGGTATATGTTATGTTATTTTTTAAATTGAGAATATATGTTTTTATACTAATGCACAGGTGATAGCAAGAAAAGTTGTGAGATGAGAACCAGATGTGTTCTTGAAGACAGAGTAAGGAGAATACTCTAAAGAAGAAGTGGTAGTGAACCTGAAGAATCCAACAAGAGATTGGACAGAGAGGAAAACTGAAGTGTTCTCAAGAGGAAGTGAGAGATTGTAGAAGCCTAGAAGGAGCAAAGGTGTTGCTCAAGAGAAGGTTCCAGACAGAGGATCTATGGTTACCAAAAGACTGAGTGAGGAGAGCTTAGTGAGGTAAGATTACAGCGAGGAGGACTAGCTGTTGCAGAGGCTTGTTGCAAAGGAGCTCATGAAGATAGAGGAGAAGAATATGACTACTGATAGTCATAGTAGAGGTTTAGAGAGAAGCCACAACAGAAGATATGAGAAGAAGGATGCCAAGGTAAATGGCATGAGAATGAGTCAAGAAGAAATTGACAAAGAGGTTGCTGAATTAAAAGAACAACTCAATGCATTAAGGATAATGCTTGAGGAAAGCCATAGACTAGGTTGGGTCTTGAGGAAGAAGCCAGTAAAATAGCATGAGATGTAGAGAAGGCTACATCAAAAGCAAGTGAAGTGGCTGATGGAAAAACTCAAGGAAGCTGAGTTGGAAATGGAAATGGAAGAGTACATTTGTAAACCAGAACAAGGAGAAATTCTGGGAGAAAGTGAATATGAAGACTTCAAGGCTGAAACTTCGAGTGAGACCAAAAGATCTGATGATTTTAAATCTGACAATTTGTGTATGTTTGCAGGTGAAACATGTGAAGGACAATTTGTTGATATTGTCATAAAGGAGGAAGAAGATAAGCATAATCTAAATTCTGTTTTGGAATAAGATAAGATAGATAGATCTCATATATAGCTGGGGGAAGATATCAAGCAACCAAGTGAAGGGCCTGAGGAGATTGAAGAAGAGACTATCAAAGAATTTCTAAATCATATGAATGATTTAGAACAACAAGAAGATATGATGGCTGAACCATCTAGTGGGACCATAGAGTCTATTGCTTTTAATATTGATAGTTTTTTTGTGGATGCAGAACAAATGCAGGAGAATATTAATGCAGATGGTGAGACAAGGATAGCTCTTGGAGAAGGTAAACAGCAAGGGACTGAAGGAAAACTTGAAGAAGAGACTATGTTAACTGAAAACATAGTAAAGGATCATCAATTCACTATGATGATAGGCATAGTGGAAGTAGTCATGGAAGTTGTTGAGACAGTCAAGGAAAACGAAGGACATCTACTGAAAGATGTTAAGAAGGAAGAAGTCTATGAAAAAGGCTTAGCAGAGGGAGAAAGAACACTAATAAAGGAGTGCTTTACAGAGGATGGACAGTCTTTTGAAGATGTCAAAAGTCTAGAGGAGTATCTTGCAGAAGACGAATACTCTGAAGAGGAAAATGAGAAAGAATGTGTATTAGAAAATGAGGAGTACTCTAGGAGAACAGAGTATAATGGAGAAGACCTCTTGAATGAGGGAAGTAGTGATTCGCTACAATAGAAAGACCTGGAGATTACAAGGGTCAAAGGAAGATAGTGTTTTAATATTGTAACACAACATGTGAAGGATGAAGCTGAAAGAACAGAGCATTGTGATGAAATGCTTGTTAAGTGTGAAGAAGATATTAAACTGCTGGAGAAATTGATGAGAGAACCTGACGGTAGAACAGAAGCTACAGTTACAGTTTCTGAAGAAGAAGATGTGTCTCAAGTAGCCATGGAGACAGGAAGATGTAGTAATTTGTTTGCAGGTTCATTAAAAAGCCTGAATGAGTATTATTATATGATCAAATAGATTGACCAGATATTGTTTGAAGATGGTAAAGAGAAAATAGAAATCAAACAATTTCAAAGTGAAGATAACTAGCAGCAGTTTAAGAGAGGAGAAGTTCACTATTGTGAACCCAAGCAGGAAGACATCATTAGAACAGATGGTGTGGAAGAGCGACTAACTGACAGTCTCATGAATTCTGCTAAGAATTCAAATCAACATATTGATGTGTTGACCAAGGAAGAAGAAATAGTGCAGCAAAATAAATTGTTTCCAAAGGAAAACGAGGCACAATAGCCTCGTGTTTTTAATTTTAACAAGTTTTTTGTGAATGCAGGTTTTCTTGCAGATGCTAGAGGATATTTGGCACAAGTGAACAACCAAATAAAGATGAGAGAAAAAGAGAACTCTATGGAAGAATTCAATCCATGGAATAGAGAAGTTAATTTGCTGGAGAAAATGCTGAACAATCATGATTTAATCATTAAAGAGGGTAAAGATGATAGGGAGGCAGCAAGTAAACCAAAGGATGAAGCAAGTAAAATAGAAGTCAGCATAGGAGTCACAACAAGCGTTGAAGCAAGAGCAAGAAAACCAAATGTTGAAGCAAGCAAATCAAGAGTCAGCGTAGGAGTCAGCATAGAAGACAACAACAGTAACCTAAAACAAAAGAAAGAGGAAGAAATAAGGAGAAAAATATGGACCAGCCCAAAGATATGCTAGACATAGAAATTGAAGAAATGTGGGAGCTGATGATGAAGCAATCCAAATGGAGGAAAATGGTAGCGGCAGCAAACAAGATCAATCAGAGTTTGAATCTGATTGACAAGAAGAAGAAGACAACAAACATACAACACTAGAAAAGGTACAAGGCATCTGGACAATTATAGAACAATGTATGGGATCTAGGAAGACCAAGACTAGAAGACACATGATCAGGAGATCAAGAATATTTTCTACTTTGGGAGTTTGATGCAGGAGCATTCAGCCCAAAGAAAATCACTGTAAATAGTAGACATAGGGGGCATGAATTTTAGGAAATAGTTTTCCTAAGTATCAATTTAATGAGATATTTAGGCCTTTAAGTGTGATTTAATTAGATAATGGGAGAATATGTAAATGCTCTCAAAACAAATAAATGAGAACATGAGTGGTGAATAAATGACAAAGAGTTAGAAGTCAAATCCAACTCTTAGACAGTTCCATGATTCAAGGAACAAGAGAGAGCTTTTAGGAATTAATTAGAGTAGAAGTGGACCATTGAGCTGATAAGGGGACTTTTCTGTTTTAAAACAAAGAAAAAGATGGAGTGGATAAAGTCTGCCGCATATGTATGCATGTAGCGAGCTTTAGGGCTTTTATTAAAGGATGGGATCAGGTCCTTCATAGTAATCTAATCCAAAGTTTCCATATAAATATATGTAATCATACGGGCAGAAGGGAGAGGCCACTAGCGTTGATAATTGGGCCTGTGCGAGACCGACGAGTCTCGAATGTAATCTTTGTTTTTACATTAATATATATTCAGAGTTATTTCCTGATTGTGTCAAAGAGTGGAATGCGTGTTTTAAGTGTTGATTTATATGTGAATTTGTAGGCTCTATGACAAGTGGTTACAGACAGAGTTCTGCAGAACACGCAGAGGGAGGAAATGATTTAGAGGAACCATAAATAGGTAATTGAATCGAGTCGAAGACCAGAGTGAGGCTTTGGGGTGAAATAGTGAAGTGAGATTTCACATAAAAGCAAGCTTGAGGAAGTTGAGCGACGGAGGCAAACAACAACATTCTGAAGAACTACACAGAACAGAAGAACGAAATAGAGAGCTATAATGGACCTTTGAATCCATTCAAGGGAGCAATTAAAGTCCCAAAGGACAGTGATTGAAGGAGTCTGCATAGTTAAGCTCAAACAAGAATGAATTGAGCAGCAGGAGAATGGAAAGTCGAAACCTTGTGAAAGCCTAGAAACCACAAGAAACATTGGAAATGGCAAAGAATTTCTAAGTAAAAGGAGCAAGCGGAAGGATGAATATTGATGCTCAGGAACCGTTAGATCTGGGAAGATCGATGGATGAGATCGAATCGAGACTAGAATATCGCATTGCATTATTTTAATGGAAAAGGAACCGGCCTATGGAACTACCAAACTCTGATAGAGCGATATAACTGAACCTGAAGCTCCATAACGGCAGATTTAAATCCCTATCGGGTCCAAAGGTATGACCGCATTGGAATGAGGAGAAGAGCGATAGCCGATAAGCGGAGTCGAAGGTGTCGATGATCGGAGACAAAAGGTATCGGCGTTCGAAGAAGGCAGAGGTTAGAGTAGCGCTGTGGAGGGATAAAGACACGGACCTGACGGAGGTTATAGTGGCGCATTTATAACCTTTGAAATCCGCTATATGTGTTTTAGAGCAATTTTCCTATGTATTGGCGTAAAGTGTGGGCTGAGTCTGCCAAGACTAAAACATATATAATATGTTCGATAGTTGAATATCAGATTCGGAGGGGTGATGAACCACATATGTGGTAAGGCCAGGGAAGATAGCCGATAGCGATTGTGATGAGGTTTTAACCTTGGGTTCTGTGCAAAACCCATATAAAGGAGGAAAAAGGTGTATTGTATGAAAATCCTTTGTGTAAGGATTACAAAGAGAATTAAAAGCGTGATTGAAGGTTGCGAAGGATTCAAATCTTGCTAGAGGTTTCAGGCAGGGTGATTAGTTCTGATAACAAAGGAACTGCGTGTAAAGGGCCTTGACCATTTATAATTTTTTTATGGACTTTTAAGATCTCTCTTTGTGTAAAAGAAATCTTATAAATGTTTGTGGTATTATTATTATTACTTTTTAATTCTATGTATGATTTAGACAATTTTGTAATTAAATATTTATAACAATCCCCCTGCCTATGCCCCAATCGATCGTCCCTTCATTGCCTTCCTCCTGCATCGTTGACTGTTTGTCATTCCTCATTGTGTTGTTCCTTATCCACCATCGATTCCCTATCAACTGTGTCCTACTGTCACACCATGTGACATCGATTCCATCGTTTTCCTTTAAGGTAACCTCATGTTATTAACGTAAGGCTTATATAAATTAAATTTAACTATATAATTCAAATATATATATATATTATATAATTCTATATATATATATATATAATATGACATTCTATATTAATTAATTCAATTTAAAAATATTATTATTATTATTATTATAAAAACAATTGGCTCAGCCAAGAAAATAAAG
Organism: Pinus taeda; assembly: GCA_000404065.3. Taxonomy (NCBI): domain Eukaryota; kingdom Viridiplantae; phylum Streptophyta; class Pinopsida; order Pinales; family Pinaceae; genus Pinus; species Pinus taeda. The sequence continues at coordinate 88,654 of APFE031147086.1, read as the reverse complement.
AACAAAATGGGATATAATAACAAAAACAACGTTAGTAAATAACATGAAGAGTTTGATAAAGTGCACCATCGCTTTGACGATGTCGAAATAAAACAAACAGTGGTAGGAGAAGGACATAAAAGAATAATAAAAAATCAAGAAGAATTATCAACTGAGATAAAGAAGATAGACAACATTGAGAAATGTTGCAAGGGATGCAAAACCAATAAAAAAGAGACTTTGATTATCGATGGCAAGATTTCTTGAGATTGAGAGAAGAAGACAAGAAAGAAGTAGCTCATAAGGTTAGAGAACAAGAAGAATGGATTAGTTGATAGGAACAAATTAAGAAAAAGATACCAAGTACAATGGTAAAGAATATAAAGGTGCTATTATCTGAGTTAATAAAATGGAAGCCATTTTTTAATCAAACCCAACAACATGCGAACAAGAAAAAATCATGGCCACATCCAAAAATTTGGAAGCATAGGCATATGATTGATTTCTATGGCGGTCTCGCAAATGTGATGCTCGTTTCTTTCATTGGAAGACCTTCGTGGATGCATTTCTAAAAGGATTCTACGATGAAGAAGAAGATGATGTCTAATAAAAATTGTTCATCTCAAACAAAAAGGGTTTGTGAGTGAATACACCCACGAATGGGAAGTATTGGCTAAAAGAAAAAATGATTTGCTAATGAACAACTGCTCAAAATGTATAAAAGTGGACTTAAAGATTATATTCGTGCAGAGTTTAAATTGTAGAAACCTAAAACTATTGAAGAAGATAGACATGCGGCAAAGCTTATTGAACAAAAACATAAGTTCAAAATGGCATCATTCGAGGAAGATGAAGACCAACAAAAATACTCAGCTAAAAGAAAGTAAAAAAAAATGTAGATATTGTGGAGACAAATAGACATCATGACACAGATGCCTTAACAAGAAATTGTATGCTTATGAAGTTGAGAAATAGTCAGACACTTCAAGTAATGAGTCAAAGAAAAGGATAAAAAACAAAAATAATTGTCGCGAGTACGAAGAAAACTAGATGCCCAAACATAAATGTGAAGAAACGTGCTTACACTACTATAAAATAGTAGATGAAAGGCAAGATGAAGTACAAAAACCTGATGAATAAATCGTTGTTACACACAATGAAGATTCAGATCCTGAGGAGCCATCATTAGCTACAATCTCATGTGTCGAACAAGATCAGGATGAAGAAATAAATTCTTCAATGGGTCAAAAACAAGAAGTCACTGCAAAATATGTTCCACCACACCTTTGAAAGTAGAGAAACCAATGTCCAAGAAGAAAGGACATTAAGCCTACTACTCTACCAAAGAACATAACAAGAAGGTTACAACCTAAAACCGTGAAGCTTAAGGGGATCATAAGAGGAAGAAGTGTCAATATACTTATAGATTCTGGTAGTACTCACAATTGTATAAACATTGATCTTGCTAAAAAACTTGGTCTTTGTATATGCCAAATCAAGGACTTGACCATGACTATCGCTACTAGGGAAAAAATCAAAGATATAGGAGAATGTCACATGGTTTCAATATAGATACAAGAACTAGAACTACAAATAGATTTATTTTCCCTAGGTCGCTAAAGGAAATGGATATAGTCCTAGGTTCATAATGGTTAATACAATTAGGAAGCTATACTACAAACCTTGAAGAACATTTCATGGAGTTTAACTGGCAAGGATGACATTATAAATTATATGGTGTCAATGCATCCAACTTCAAGGAAGGTGCAAATACACATGAGGATTTCACCAACTCACATGGCACAAACAAAATAAAAATAAAAGATGTCATTCCATAGCAGCATGTTCAACTAGAAAAACCCTTCTTCTTATGCTTTAAGCACAAAAAATCTCTAAAAATGGTGGCAATGTTATGAATAGAATATTCATAAAAAACAATAATTAAATAATAATATTAAAATAATTTTATGAATAATAAATTAAATAATTTAATTAATTAAGGGTCCAATAATTATAAAAAGAAAAAGATTAAAAAATGCAACCATTCACATTTGAGGGTAGTAAATGCCTATATAAACACACCACCATGAAGGATTGTAATCACCATACAATTTTTAATAATAATACACAACTACTTGTTATACATACTTACAAAATTTACACACAATTACTTTGCATATTGGCATTATGTCATCTAACATCCCTAACATATAATTAAAGAGATAATCCAACTCAATAATAATATTCAATAAAATGTGGATTATCTACCCTAAATTAAAAACCGTTATAACAAAAGGAGACACTAAAGCATAAATGTGAGTAGTAATAGCTACGAGAATGAATCAATGTGAAGCCTTTCAACAACAATGGAAGATTTAGACTTGAACCGGATATTTATGAGCTCATAAAGAACTTATTTTATTGTTGGGACAAACTTCCATTAAATGACCCTAAAATGTATAAGAAGAAGAGTTGCATCTAACGTGGTTATTGGTAGGTAGTAAGAGACTTAAAATAACAAACTTTTTAATTTTTTAAAAAGTAAATTTTAACATTTTTGTTAAACACACACATGGCAAAGACAAATAGGAAAGATAAAATATGAGAGTACATTTTTTATTAACAAAACACATACATTTATAGTACATGGTTTGACCACTGGGTTCCACATCCCAAGGTCTCTTGGACTTCCTTAGTCTATTCCGCTTCCACACTAACCCATAGGGGATTAGGTGCCCAACATTCCCCCCCTTAATCTGAAGGGTTATGTATGAGTCCAAGAAGAGAGTTGTAATACAAAATGTGAAAAAAATGCATGGCAACACTAGGCTGAATGTGCTCTCTGAAATGTTGGTATAAAGGGCAGTGGTTTAAGGATGACCACCAACACTGGAACGCTTAGTGCAGTTCCCAGAAATCTTCCAAAACTGGCAAGAAGGTGAAGTCTTCTACTAGAGGAAGTGCTCCTGATGTTTTGAAGAGGGAAACCTTCAACCGTGAAAGGGAGGTTTCACCTGGCATAAAAGGGAGAACTTGAACCTGAAAAGCGAAGTCTCAACCTGTGATGGTTTAAGGATGACCAACAACTCTGGAATGCTTAATGCAATTCCTAGAACTCTTCCAAAACTGGCAAGAAGCTGAAATATTCTGCTAGAGGAAGTGTCCCCAATTTTGTTCCTGGAACTCTTCCAAAACTGGCAAGAAGCTGAAGTCTTCTGCTAGAGAAAGTGTCCCAGATTCTTTGAAGAGGTGTTACCAAATGAAGGCATGCTCAGGGGCATCTTTGTCTCTGGCTACAACTCTAAAACTGGTGTGGCAGGTTGTGGCTTAAGCTCAATTGATGTGACTTTGAAGCTTGTAGATGACCATCATTCCCTCCCCTGTCAGATACAAGGTGAGGTGATGGAGAAAACTCAACCGCAAGATTGTTCAATACTCTGGAACAAGTTCTGACATGTGATTGGAATATCTTCTTGGTTGTTGATGCCCATTGCCAAGAAGCGATCCATCCAAGATGAATCTTTGTTCTTGTAGGACGTTTGTTTCTGAAGCATCTGTGTGAAGAATGGGTGGTTTTATGACAGTGCTTACATGGATAAAGATCAAAACAGTGATCTTTCAAATGGAAAACTTGGTCACAATGTTGGCATTTCATAATTTATTGTTGTTGTTGTGGAAGAGGAGTAGAATCTGGAACAGCTAGAGGTGAACTATCATGAAGGAATCCATCACTCTGAAACTAAATGGGCTTTGATTAGTCTGGAATATGAAAGGACAAGTCCTTCTCATATCTGAGACCAATTCTATGTTTGTTGTGGACAAGCTCTTCCCAAGGTCTGATGTTGGGCTTGGGAAGTGCAAGCTGAACTTCTGCATCTGCATGTAACCTTGCTGCTTTATGGGAGTATGTTTCAATCTTTTGAACAGAAACAGGTTCAGAATGACTCCTCTGTTTTAATTCTTCTTGTTGTAGCTGAGATTCGAGCTGCGAAAAATCAATTTTCTCTTGTGCATTTTGTAGACAAACCTGAATGTCTGTGAGAGAAACTTTCCTGACTTTTAATGTATCATGAGTAGTAGACAATATCAGAGTTTTGAGGAACTCTAATACTTCATTGATTCTATCCATTTTCTCTGATGTTAAACTTACACTTTAAACCAACTATGAACCAATGTCACTACAAGGTATTCTCAAAGTTTGTTCTCCTAGAAAACTACAACAATCAAGTGATATTATTCCTTGAGAAATGAACCAAAAGCAAGATTTTAACTCTACAATTATTTTCCAAATCCACACACACAACGATGGTTGGTTTCATTCATATACGAGGAAAGTATATTGTGCATTCCCAAACAATGAGACTCAAACGCTACAACAAATAAAATACTTGTTTCTCCATTATGAATAGTCAGAAATATATATCAGCAAGGATGCAAGCTTTACACAGTCATCTATTCAAGAAATACAATGCGCAAACTGAAAAGGAACCTGACCCAACCACTTGTATAACAAATTCAACTTCTAGGGAGTCTCCTACAACCCTAGGATTGCCTGCTATGCCAAGGGAATGATAGTAAACTTCATAAAATTGTCCATTGTTAAGTCTACACCAGAACTTGATAAATTTCGTCCCACTGATTTGAAGGTTTAATAATAGCAATCAGCAGCCCATTCATCTGAGAATTATCGTCATGAAGAATTGTCCCCGCATTAGAGTTGAACTCGCCCCTTATATATATATATAATATATATATATATATAATATATATATATATTATATATTAATATATTAGATATAGATATATATATATAGGAGACAATATGGGTGCTATTCGTTTCACAGCAACTTCTCTGGAATCACAGCTTAAAGTTATTACCTCCACCCATGTGCAAGTTGAGGATTTGAAAAAGAGGCCTTTCACGCTGCCATCAATTCTTTTCTATCCACTGAAGCAACAAACATTAGTTTGGAAAGCGTTTTATGAAATTGCTTTCAGAGGGCTTGATGAAATCTCCACAATTGAGAGATCCTTTGCTACATTTAAGAAGACTTTGTTCAATTCAGAAAGCCTATAGATAGACTGGGAGCTTTAGAATAGAGAATACAATGCAAAACTAGATAAATCTATTGCCACATTCTTGCATTTACTGTCTGGATATCTGCTTCTTTGTAACCTTGCTCACAAGACACTGGAGTACTTGATTCGGCTATACAAGATATATGCATACAATGTAGATGATGAAGTGCTCACTCTCGAAACCCTTAACCATTCAACACATTCAGATTACTTGCATTGTATTGTTGCACGCTCATCACAAAACTAGGTTATCACAGGTTCAGAGGATGGGACATTTTTCTCCCAATCCACAGGTGTTCATGTTGTTGTGGGGACACCAGGTAGAGTCTATGACATGTTGTGGTGCCGTGCCTTGCATCCTGATTCAATCACAATGTTTGTGCTTGATGAAGGAGATGAAATGCTATCACGTGGGTTTAAGGAAAAGATATATGATATCTTTCAATTGCTACCTTCAAATCTCCAAGTCAGTGTTTTCTCCACTACCATGTCTCCTGAAGCTTTGAAGATTACTAGGAAGTTCATGAATAATCCAGTTAGGATTCTTGTCAAAAGAGATGAGCTTACTAGATCAAATGTGAGCTCGGGAACTGAGACCAGGATACATCTGGTACCATGTTGAAAACCTCAATGATTGTATATATGCATCCGCAGTCCTCAAAATGGGCTAATGCACAATCAATTTTACCAATACCAAATGTGGCCCTTTAAAATTTCAACGCAAAATACCAGGAGTCATGCATGGAGATCACACATTGTTTTGTATTCCTTTGACCTTCAAATCTTTAAAGAATGATTCAGCTCAGGTTCAGGTTCATTGCAAAAGTAGCAATGATCGATTCATAATTCATAAAATTCATGAACAATGCAACAATGATCAGTGTTTCACTCTCTGTTCCAATGTCAATTCAATCCAATGACAATTGTTTTCCCTTCAACCAATGTAGGAACCTAGCATTCGAGTCAATCTATCGGCTTCACGGAAATGTGGTGTACTGCTCGGGCTTGAACTCAGTCATTGAAACAAAACAACTAGCACATTGCAAACTTCAACAAATTTTAAAACATACCATCTTTGTCCAGTGTTCAATTTAATGTAGTCAGTGTTCACCGCAATTCTAAGAGCGAAAAACACTAGTTCATCGTTCATATTCAACTCCTTCAATCTCTGTGAATATTAAGAGCCCACAAGAATTTTCTATCTGCCTACAACGAGCCTACACCATTGTATCAATTGCTGCCTTGTAATGTTGCTTCGGTGAATATCAACATTTCTCAACACAGAAAATAGTGAACGATGAGGAGATAGAGCATTCAATGCACAGCACAGGGAATCAAAGACATATTTTCGGAGGTCAAATCAGCAAACTTCTAATACAAACAATATCCACACACAACCAGAGAGTTAGTCGCTCTAGCGTTCGAATCTCATAGTGAAAATCCTCCCTCAGATGCTCGTCTTCTTGATGGATTCCACGAGCTTCTTCTGAGTTGTTCCCAAAGCTAGCTTCTGCTCCGACTGAGAAGACCAGTCAATTTTGATCTGGCGTAATGCCTGGATGGGGGAGATTATGGAGCATATGGTGACGTTCAAACAGTGCCTATGGCAGCGTATGAGAGTAGAAGTGAGAGGGAGCATTGTATGACAACATTCACACAGTGCGGCAGTTATTCAACGTTCAATGTAGGCCATACATTATGCCAAAGGCCAATGTTATGGGGAAGGGAGAGAGCAGCGTATGCCTGCTGCAAACAAGCTGCAATGGAACGTTATGCCAGAGCTCAATTAACTTATGGAGTATCACCAAATATGCACTCATCGCACCATACTATGTTAGTGATGTCAGTTTCTGCAATATGGGCAGAACATAGGAAGAATAGGCAAATAAGCAGAAAAGGGAGTTATAAGGGCAGGAATGCTAAAAATAGGGCTGGCGAAATGAAAGAGGTTGCAGCTAGAATTTAGCTGAGAAAATATTCATGAAATGCATAAGTGATGGAAAAAATGACTTGCACATAAAGGCCATAAAACAAATGGCCCAAAGTAATTATGCAGGGCAGGAATACGCCTGCTCTGATACCATGTTAAACACACACGTGGCAAAGACAAATAGGAAATATAAAACATGAGAGTACATTTTTTATTAGCAAAACATATACATTTATAGTACATGGTTTGACCGTTGGGTTCCACATCCCAAGGTCTCTTGGACTTCCTTACTCTATTCCGCTTCCACACTAACCCATAGAGGATTAGGTGTCAAACAATTTTAATTATATGAATTGATGATGATTTTAAGATATTACCACTATTTAAAAATTCTCAATAAAATTACGATCAGATGTTATATTTCATAAATGTAATTTCTTTTTCTCTTTTCATTTCTTTTTCTAATTTTTTTTCTAAATTTTGATTTATATATATATTTTGTTAGTTAAAAACGTTTTTATTAATTTATCATAAAGATATAGCATATATTTTAGTGGCTACATACTCTCTTGGCTTCATTCCAAATGGATTTATTAGCTAGAAGAGCAACGCAAAAAGGTAGAAGATGATTCTAGTTTTTACATAAGTCTAAGAAGTAATAATAGCCATATAACCCAAAACACCAGAAAAATCAAAAGGCAACAATTTGATTTCATATCAAGGAGGAGGGTTTCGTCCGTGAGCGCCACCTGGAGCCATAGGAGGGTCATGCCCTTCACGAACATGGTAGTTTATATGTGTTAGTCATGCCTTTATCTCGTCTAGTCACTCGCTATTACGATGTTGGCTACATATCACCAAAACAAAGTGCTCTGGGATTTCTCTCTGGCTATACTGACATCATTGATATAAGCAACAATCTCATTTCGATCATCATACCTCTGCTAGTGGATGGAATCCAGATTCATCATGATATCCCGCAATTGATCAGCAATCAGAGCCAACGACGATAGTTGCTCTACACGGCCCAGAGACTAGGCCTAAGCATGAGAGACCTCGCGCTCTACATCTACCCCTTCCTCTACATACTCAGCTATCACTTTTGCCTTGGCTGTTCACTCCCTTGGGTGGGCACAAGCGCCATCGCCTATTCTATCTTGTCTGCGTTAACGTATCATATCCACCACCAACCACATATGACCCTCGCACCAAATAGTTTACCACACTTCCCAACAAACCCAACTATTATCACCCTAGTGGAATAGATTTGCCACCGAAACCATGCAGTGACCCCAACTTACACAAGGCCCCCACTAGACCCAAAAGTCAATAGGGCTTGAAGACAAATCCTTGATGAAGCCTGCGAGGAACGAATGCCACCCAATGCTACCTCTCCAAAGCCCTATAGCAAGGGTTTGCTTCAGAGAAACACCCTCCCCCAAGAGAAAACAAGCCCAAAAAACCAAACACAGATGAATTTCACCAAAGACGTTGCAATTGAGACAGAATAAAGGTCTTTTTCTCACCAACGAACCTTCACATTGGTCAACAATCATCCACTTCTAATGTGCACTGTAACCCTTGTAAAAGACAGAAGTAGTAGGGTTATCTAAGGATCGACACTCTCCTCATCTCTAATGGTCGCGGCGTTGCAAGGTCTGGACCTTAGAGTGAATCTCTTGCTAATTGTGTCGGAGCCTCGAGCCAAACTATCTCGCTGAGCCAACTCCCCTACTCGAACCGACCCAGGATCCCAGATTGCAAATTGAGCTATTATTGCATGCTTTCCTAATCATACAAACAGAATACCACTACAGACGCTTTCCATCAGTTGATACCCCAGCTTGAATCTCTAGAGAGGCCCTCTAAATTAACCAAGCAAGAAATGTCATCCAAAATCTCAATTCTCATCTCTCGGATGCAACAACTATGCACAAGAACCATCACCACTATGATAATAACCTAGTGTATTTTAGAAGTATTCCTCTACAGGCCACTAGGCCATGTGTACCTGTCATGTTCCCTCTTTATTGTTCCCGATAAAAAGGCGATTAATACCTCGCGGCGTCAAATTTACCAATTCTAACACTCCATAAGAGATTAATTTTCATATATTAAATTAACACTTAAATTTTATTTTTTCCTTTTTAACATAAAATTAAATATTAAAAAAACCTAACATATTAAAGAATATATATTAAAATATTTTATTAAAACCCTCAACAAAACGATTAGAAAGGCTTTTATGTTATTACGTTTTCCTTGTACCAACAAAATTATATATATATATATATATATATTCATATATATATATATATATATATACTATATATTCATAATATATATAATATATATATATATATATATATATATATATTTCAATTGTTTTTATAACCATATTTATTATTTTTATATAATGATAAAAATATATATGTAGTATAGGTATAGGAGAATATATATATATCTATATATATATTATTTATTCAATTTTTACCCTATAAAATAAGGTTTTATAAGGTATTGTTATTTAGATAGGGACTTTTGTGAGTAGAAAATATTTAAGTAATTATTTTCTAAATTTATCATATAATTAAATAAATGTTGATATGTTTCAAATTATTTAATTGTTGTTAATTATAAAAAAAAAAATGAAAAAAATATTTATTAATAATCATTAAATTTAATAAATGTTTTTCCTACTTATATATAATAATTATAAATTTAATAAATTTATATAAAAAAATAAAATAAATTATTGATGGTTCATTCCTCATTATTTCATTTTTAAAATTGTCTTCAGCTTTAATGTTGTTAATAATATACTTTTAAAAAACAATGTTTATGAAAGTACGTAGGGTACCTTCTCTATCCAAAATTGCAGTGAAAAGGTTTACGTATAACTATATAAAAGAAATTGAAATTTACGGATTAGCACCCAATATAAAATTAAAAGCATAAAAAAACACACAATTGTCATCAATTTTTTATTTTATAAGAACTTGGGTTATGAATTTTTTTCATTTTACAAGAACTTGGGTTACTAAATTTCAATCATGATCGTAGAATATAGGAAGTAGTTGGAATGTGAATGTGTGGGCATGATGGCCATATAAACCAAGGAGGACACTGTTGAAGTGTTGAGAGTTTCATTAAAACTCTAAAATCATGGCAATGGGTTTTATTTTATTTTCCCTTGTAATATGCCACATGTGATTCACATGTGATTATGGTACATGTGATTAAATTTCAATGTAATAGTTTTTTTTGGTTCTTACAAACACTCGTAAATAGTTATATTATAAAAGTTGTGGTTGGAGTTTACAAAATTGTTACACAATTTTTACATTTGAAGTTAGATGAGAATTTCTAAATCTTTATATACATAAATATTAAGATTGCTCTATATTTTAAATCTAAACTTTATATTGGCTTATAGGGAATAAATTTCATAGTTAAAGAGAGTAGATAACATATAACAGAGAGAAGATGGACCAACTCTTGTCAAAGACCAAAAACCCAAAAAATTTCTTGCAGAATAAATTTCGAGAAATTGCTAAGAACTATAGATAGAATCTAATACAAAGAAAACATCAATTGAGAAGATAAGCAGGAAAGCCACAATGAACATCCAAATGGGTTGCTAAGATGATTGCAATTGATAGAGAGGAGCCATTGAAGACACCATTTTTCTAAGTTGATGTTCTTGATGTTGAGGAGTCATCGTTGCAATATGATTATCCATGCTACAAACCCTTTGCTCTAGAGAGTCAATCCTCCAGTTGAGGTTTTATAAAATGCTCAAAGACACATACATATCCTTGCCTAAAGAGCCCCGCATTGTTGCCAATCTTCCTAAGGTCGCTTCCATTCTGAGTCGTATCTCTTCAATGGTTGTTTTCAGAGGGAGCTACGAATAACTCATAGCTCCCCACAATCCATGATTTTTACGATAACATGGGAGAAGATAAGAGAAACAATGTGTAGGTGGGTATCAAGTTCAATTATCCATGCAGAGCACATAGCTAGGTCCACATGTTCAAGCAATAAACCAAATTTCTGTGTCAAACACCATCTTCCTTTTTGGAGATATCCTGTACTGAAAGCATGGGAAAGGACACATATAGTTATAACTAGGGCTTCCTACACTTTTGTTCATCATGGCAGAGGGATGTGAATAAGTGTTCTATGTGATGCACATAAATATGTGGCGGCTCCAAATCGTACTATGATGACTTGACAGTCGGTTGATCAATGTGTTATGGAATTGGATGAATGGAATATGTTTCCTTAAATGAACCCCCACCCCCCCCCGCCTCCCCCCTTGTTCCATAGTTATAGTTCGATTGGCTTGGGCATCTTCCATTTGATTTTGTTCCCATTCAATATGAAACCACTCAAACTTGCATGCTAAGTGGAAGACTAGGTCCTGAATTCGGTTGATCATGGAAGTCAATCTTATGACTTCACATTTTTTCATTTAACTAAGTAATTAGTTACTAGTTGAGAATCGTCAAACACAATTAATCAATTTTGTTAGAGAGATGTTACTAGGGAAATGCCTTTAAGAAAAGCATATGCTTATGTTGAGTTGTTAATTTTTATTCTGAATTTCCAAGCAAATTTTATTTTATTTAGTTCTCTGGGGTAAAAAAAAATAGGCCCTCCTTACCACCCTCTCCCTTCCCTCTCCATTCCCCTAAAATAATAACTTTTCATTATTTTTGTTATTTTTAAATATGCCCCCTTCTTCCCTTCCCTCCTTCCCCTAGAATAATAACTTTAAGAAACCAAATCGGTTATTATTTTGATAAATTTATATTTTTAATAATTGATTAAATTCAATTAACAATTATGTAGAATTTCTTCTGAATACATCACATTAGGTTTCTTTATAATCCACGTTTCGAACCAGCAACGGTGGTTCATCTTCGGGATGTGAAAAATTGTTGAAAGACTGATCTCATTTTCCAAATATATATAGAGATGTATAAGCTGTTTAGCTGACACGTATTAGGATTTGTTAATTATAATTTTAATTGGTTTATTATATTTTGTTAATTTGATTTTATTTGTGAAATCTAGGGTTGTTAAAATTATACCCTAGATTTCACAAATACAATCAAATTAACAAAATATAATTAAGCAATTAAAATTATAATTAACAAATCCTAATCCATGTCGGCTAAACAGCTTATACATCTCTATATATTTGGAAAATGAGATCAGTCTTTCAACAATTTTTCACATCCTGAAGATGGACCACTGTTGTTGGTTCGAAACGTCGATTATAAAGAAACCTAATGCAATGTATTCAGAAGAAATTCTACATAATCATGAAACTTACAGAAACCTGAATTAACAATTATTTTAATTTCACACTGAATTACACTATTTTATTAAAGATAATGTTTTAATTTATTACCCTTAAATATAGTTTACTTCTTATTTAATATAATTATAAACTATTAAAAGAAAATATAATTTATTTAATTTATATAAATTTATATTTGACTTTATTTATTTGATATTAATTTAATAATTTTATATTTGACTTTTTTTATTGATATTAATTTTAATAATGATGAAGATGGATTTTTTTTACCATATATTAGCATTCTTTATGTTTAGTAGATTATTATAAAGTTTTATTGGTTTTTAATTCATTGTTATATTTATGCTCTGAGTAATTTCAAAGTGTGGGTATATTGAGGATTCGATAGTTGTGATGGCATGGATTCAAAGATCCACCCACTTGGAGCCAATCACAGGGAATTTCATGCGTTGTTATTGAATAAATAGTTTTGAGAGTTCAATTTATTGGATTGATAATTGTTTCACCTCCATTTAATCACATACATGCAAGGAAATTGGAGATCCAATGCCAATGGAAAGGAGTGCATGTTCTTGGTAGACTTGTGGATTGTTTACAAGAAATGCAAGTAATCTCATGTTTTTGTTATTTTTTGCACTCATGTTTGGTTTTTTAGATTCTCAATATAATTTTTAAAGACATCACTGGATTCTATGTTTATTGTGTTATAGGTCATATCATATCTAAACAATTAGATTATATATATATTTGACTCTACAAACATATATATATATATACTAAGTTTTCTATATTATCTTCTTGCATTCACTTAGTAGAATGTTTTATTTACTATGAAACATAATGTACATAGCTATTTTTGTTCTGTATCTTGGTTTATTTTTAGTTTATCTCTTTTGGGTGTCTATGTACTAAGATATGTTAGTATCCCATGGTAATTTATTAATGGCTTTATCTAAATGACAACAATTTCCTATGAAAAGTGACAATACCATAAAAATTATTTTACATCAGTGCCCTTCATTAATATAGGGAAATGCAAAGGTTCTTTGACCTTCTCTAAATTTGCATTCACTTAGTAGAATGTTTTATTTACTATGAAACATAATGTACATAGCTATTTTTGTTCTGTATCTTGGTTTATTTTTAGTTTATCTCTTTTGGGTGTCTATGTACTAAGATATGTTAGTATCCCATGGTAATTTATTAATGGCTTTATCTAAATGACAACAATTTCCTATGAAAAGTGACAATACCATAAAAATTATTTTACATCAGTACCCTTCATTAACATAGGGAAATGCAAAGGTTCTTTGACCTTCTCTAAATTTATGCTTAGATATTTTTGTCTAAAAATAATTCAATATATATTAACTTATCCTTTATGATTTTTCACTACTTTACATCGATGTGAAGTTTTTCTCTATTCAACACCTTAAATGTTAGCATTATGGCTTGTGTAGTTACATCTTGTGTGTGTTGGCATTGATGTCAACCTTGTATCATGTCTTGCAGGTGTTTTGTCATGCATGTGTTTGACCAGTTGCAGCTAGTTGAGTTGGATATGTTGGTATTGATGTCAATATTTTCCTGAGTGTTAGCTTGTGTTGATATGATTAGAGGTATTGTTACTACTTCTATAGATGGAGTTACTGCTACAGATATTGGAGATGCTTCTACAAGAATTGGATGCATTAGAGATGCTACTACATGTGATGGAGATGGCTTCGTGTTGATGATATTGGTAGGATGCTTATGACTTGTTGTAGCAGTGTGATGATTTAATGGTGATGTTTCAGAGGTGCTACAGAGTGTGTTCAAATGTCTTGCAACTTGTGCAGGTGACAAGGAGAGTAGAGGACTTGTTGGAAGTCTTGCCAACTTTGTTTTTTGGCCTTTTAGGACAAGTTTCTAGTATCACTTAGGAGACATGTTTGATCCACTTGCAAAGGTGTTATTAAGCTTAGGAGTGGTTTAGAGGTATGTACAGGAGGTGATGAAGGTGACCAAACAACCCACTGAATTTCTGGGATGGAGTCTTATGCTTTTACTTAGGTTTTTCCCCAACAGCTGGCATGCAACCCTATGGGAGTAGTTTAAAGGCTCCAACCACTGGTAGAAAATCTTGTGGGAGCGGTTGCAACCTAAAGAAACAAGATTTGTCCCTGCGGTTGGGCCATTTCACGAATAATCCTTCGTATTCATCGCGCACATCTAATGTATTTCAACTTGTATGAACGGGGACACTTCTAAATTAATTTGTAAAGATCATAATTGGTCAAATAATTCCTCCGGTGGATGTGAAAACATTTAGTGCAGAAATAATGATGGTTGAGGATTGGTTTCGTCAAATTTGTGCACCTTTGATCCTAGGCCAAAAGTGAAATTTGCCCTTAATGTTTTATATTCTTCACTTTGGACCAGTATGATAGTCGGTTGAGTGTGAGAGTGAGTTAGAGAAGGTTGCATAGAGGAGATAGGCTTCATAGCTAGCTATGAGTATATATTCTTTAGTGCGTGAGTGTAAATGGTAGTGTTGCAGCAAAATTTTGAAGCAGAGCATCAATTTTTAGATCAGATTCATGGTTGTTGTAAAAGAGTTTAGTTGAGGGATATGAAGTAGGTTTTTTTTGCTAGATGATTGTATTTGTGCCACTATTTGTTGGTGTTGAGAGCATGTTATTTGTGGTTTTTTATTGATCTATTGTGGGTGTCTTGCCGCTATAGATTATATTGTAGAAATAAGTCTAGTTAAGCAAAGACTCTTGGATCTAGTTTGAAAATAGATTAAATGAGGTCCACATAGTGTAGAGGAGCAGTGACTTCATGAGAGTAGAGCAGTGATATCGAATCTTCAGCGAAAGTAACAGTTATCCACATAATTGAAGTTGGATAATCCAATCGAAGTTGGGTGAGGATCGTTGATTGTGGTGGCCTTCAGTGGATGGTAGTCCCTAAATATGTGTGAGAACAAAGTCTTCACAATTTATTAGTAGAATTGAGTCTCCTAGCTAATTGGTGTTGGCCTATTATATATGAGGTTGAGCCTCAAGGATGATGAGAGTCAACTAACTATGTAAAAGAAATATTACTTGATATAATAGAGATTCAATGCAGAGCATCAACAACAAGGGTGTTTTTCCCCTCGGAAGGGTTTCCACCAGAAATGTTGTGTCTCATGTGTGATGATGATTTTTTTGTTTGTGCTTTTATGGTTTGCTTTTATTTCATGTTGCTTATATGTTTACATGTTTATAATTTAGTTGTTGATGATCTATGGGAAGCTACTAACAAGTGTGTGATTCAGTAAAGTTAATAAACGGAAAAAAATGTAAATAAGTCACACTATTGATTCACCCCCACCCCAAGTAGTTCTCAAAGGTTTCCAACAATTGGTATCAGAGCAGGTCCCTTGGTTGAAACTTGATTGTTGAAGAGGAGATCTGGGTTTGTTGGAAAAAAATAGCAATTTTTTGTTTTTCATAATGAACTCTCAAGGAATACATGTTCTTACTGCTACAAATTTCATGGTATGGCAAGAAAGTTTGAAGTATAAATTATTTTCTTGTGGATCTAAATTGTGGAGATTGATATGTGAAGGTTGTGTTGATGATTTGTATTCATCTAAAGTAATGAAGAAAATTTCTCAAGCAAGGTGAATTATTTTCGAAAATATCCAAAATGTAGATTTAGAGAAAGTTGGAGATTTAAAATCTAACAAGGAGGTTTGGGACAGATTGCATACATTATTTGAAGCAAGTTACAACTGATCTTTTTACTTTACCCTAACCTGATTTAGAGCTTTGATTTTATTGTTCTCTTGAATGAGATGGTTAATGCAGTGCTCGAGATGAAAAGTTGTAACTAGAAATTGTTGGTGCCAATACATATTAAGTATGGAGTCATGAAAGTGAATGTTGATCTGAGGGAATTTTCCTAAGTTATTGTCACCATCATGAATATCATTATCATTATCAATGAAACTACAATTATCCTCGGTTTGAGGCTTATCTTCTTTGGTGAAGGCTAGGTAGGCGTGTCCAAATTGAGAAAAACCTCCTTAATCGGGACATTCTTTCACCTGTTAGGCTTAGACCATGATATTTTCCTTTCCATTTTTTTTAAATTTTCTCTAGACATAGGGTTATGATCAGGCTAACTAACTTCCTCTTTTTTTGCAGGTTTAAAGTGATGGTTATGGTTAGAGATGTCTAGTTCATCAGCATCCTTAAATTTTGGTTTTAATTCAACCTAGTGGAATTCAATATTCCTGGCCATACTTCTTATGACACGAACAGGTATACTTTCATAGTTTACAACCTTTTTCCTGTTAGAATAATCCAACTGCTCAGCATGAAATGAATCATCAAGGCCATCTTCATCAACAATGTGAGAATCAGATGGAGCTGGGCTAGCTGGTGGAGCACTATGTGAAACTATAGGTGGAATATTTGGTTGCTTGAAAGCTTGGGATTTTTTCTCGCCATTACGAAGGAGAAACTCATCCCAAACATAGCCAATTTTGGCCAAGTGATGCTTTACCAAAATGCATGTCAAATCATGTTGGAAAACCAAGGGAGGTTAAGATTATAACCTAAGAAAACCATTTGTAGATGAATGTGGTATATGAACACTAACCCATATCTCCCTTCACATGTTATGAAATGGCACATAAAATATAACAAATCCTACAATCTAGGCTTGAGAAAATTAATCGACATACCTTTGACATTATATGCATAATTCTTGTTTGCTAGGAACTTCTGCCATGGTATATCACACACAGGATAGTTCTTCGACTAGTTCTCATCCTCTGTAGAGAGATGAGTCATGTATGCTATGAAATCAACATGAACTAGAATCTCCACATCATCAACCTTTTCCCTTCTTCCATTATACTAATTTTCGTTGGTTTATGTTGTTACAATATATTATCACTGGGATGGAAAGGGTTGGGTTGTGTCAACCTTCAACCCAGTGTAACTATTTCAAACCAACTTTTGATTGGAAGTGAGCCCTTCCAATCTGAGAGGTCTCTCTCAATATATTTAAAAATGATTGTGATAAACTCAAAATTCAAATGACTAGCTCTGATCTCTTTTTATGATTTTGTAGGTGAAAGAAAATGTGGTGACTGCCACCATTGGGCATGTAGTCAAATTAAAACAAATTATGATCAACAATAGTGTTTAATGGAAGTCGAGGCATCTATGGCTTTGAAAATGATACAAATAAACACCCACAGTCATACACAATAAATGAAGGAAAATGGAGCAATTTGATAGATTTCCAAGTAATCAAAATACTATGTAAAACTTCAAACTATATGAAAAACCCATAAAATCCATGACATGAATCTCAGGTACAAAAACAGAGTTGTTGCAGATTTTCTATTAAAAGATCAAAATATTATAAAGTTCAGTTCCTCACATTCTCCATCCTTTCTCAGAGTCGAAAATCTACTTATTTATAGAGAAAAGATCTCTGTACATATCTTGCCACCTGGGCCAAATTTGATTCACTGTTCTAGAGACATGTTCCTACTTTTCTTCTAACTAACAAAGTTTTCATAGGGATTTTATGTTTCAATAGAGTTTGCACACAAATAGGAGTCACATCTAAACATAATTTATCTAATTGTTACAATAATTTAGGAAAAAATTGCACCCGTTTGTAATGTTGGCACTGTATTTGTGGAAATTTAGAACATCCGACCTTTCAAATCATGCAGTGTTTCTTCTGGGCCTTTAAATGAGCAATGGTGTTTGTCTTGTTGGTAGGCGTGTTGTTTGCTGATTAAAACGTGTTTGAAAGTGCCTTCACTATCCTCTATGTATCGATGTCCTCTTTTCTCTGCATTCTGTTTGATTACCATCGTGTTGGATATATGCAGAAAAACACCCTCGTTGTCCCACTAAGCGGAAGAAAAATGGATATTTTAATTTTTGTTGATCTGAGCCATTATTTTGGGCCTCTTGTTATCGAAATCGAAATAGAGGAGGGGGCCTTTTGCCATATTCCATAATGTTCACCAACTTTCTTGACACGAAACTTTTAATAAAGCATGACACATAGAATATCACATCCGGAACAAGGATTGCACATATCACCATTAGGAAGGAAGAAGGGGTGTTAACACTGATTTACAGTGATTTCTTGATATTACAGGCCTAAAATTTCACAAGACCATAATACATAACTTTTCGGGTGCATCGCAATCGCAAGTCGAAAAGGAATTCAGCAGAGGAGGCAGTTATGTTTGTGTGACCCCCGATTCCGATATCACAATCGGTGGGGGAGGAATTATCGCAATCAACATGGAGAGAACTATTGCAATTGGTGAGGGGATGAAACTTTATGCGATATCGCAATTGGCGGGGGGGAGGAACTTTATGTGATATCGCAATCGGCGGGGAACTTTGCGATATCACAATAAACAAAGGGAAGGGGAGGCGAATGGATGTTTATTGCAAAATGGATTAATGTAGCTAGCATTGGGATATTAATAAATGAATGGAAATGCATAGAGTTTTTAAAAAACAAAGAATGAAATGGAATGGGTGAAAGAAATGGGTTTTAGAGAACTTCTCCAAAACAATTTAAAATGGACCTGCTCTTCCTCCTTAAATCTTGAATTGTAAGCACAACAACCTCTTTCAGCAAAGTAACATATGGATGCAAACAATAGTGGTGAAAACCTTCTTTCTAGGAGTTATCATGGATAACAAAATCACTTTAGCCCAATTCTTTTCTTTAATTAACAATATTTCAACACAATTTAATCTTCCAATGATCAATAGAATTTGTAGATAGAAAAGTAAATGCAATAGACAATAGAAGACAATCAAGAGAAATAAGAGACACAAGGATTTGGTCAAAGACTAGGGAAAAACCCACAACGACGAAAACCATTTCAAATTCTTCTTCTTATTAGATTGTCATAAAATTTTCAACAAATTGGGTACAATGTTCCAATTCACCGATCAAGAGTCAAATTAAATACTAAATCCAACCAAACAGTATGTAATAAATGAGCCATGCAAACAAATTGTTGATAGATCAAGATCACAGCTGCATGGACCTAGTGACAATGAGGGCAACTGAAGCTCTCCATCTACAGGGAATACCCTATCAAGTGATTAAATACAACTAATATTTCTACTAACCAAACCTACGGATCCAAAACAAAACTTCCTTTCACATGTGTGAGCTCGGACCTGCAACTTTGAACATGTACGAACCAATTTCAGACCTATGTGAACCAATCCAAAGAAGAGAGAAGAAGAAGATTCTTGATGTTAATGTCAAATGAGGTCAATGTGTCTTGTATTTATATGCTTCTAAGGGTGTCCAATTTATTTTTAAATATGACTTGAAGTTTTGTAGACATGCAGGTTTCCTCCTTAAAAATACATTTTTCCTTAACCAAATTAAATTCTTCCAAAGGATAGGAGGGGTCTTTCTTGATGAGAATGATTGTCCAAATGACTGAATTTCTCCCTGAGCCGCCAAATTAACACTCCCTCTCATCTAGGGAGAAATTACCTATTACAATATATGTTCCATCTCAAATATCCCGCCATCATGAAACCAAATGCCATCACTACTCATCTTTGCTCGTCTGATCTCATATATGTTCATCTTTGCTCATTTCTTGTTGAACACTCTCGAATATAAAAGAATAAGAATTTTACATCATAGGTGAGCTCAAGCTACCACCCTCTATCCATTGAGGAGACTTTGCTACCACTTGGAAACATCATCATAAGGGAGCCTCTGCTACCACCCAGAATCAACATCATCAAGGATCCACTAGAATCCACAGACAATAGGTGTGATCTCACTTACCTTATGAGGTAAGGATTGTGCCTATCCTACTTCCTGGTGACAATAGGATGGATACGACTTGCCATAAATTGTAACAATTATGCCTCTCATATTGTTTGTTGATCTTCCAAACTTGACCCTCAAGAGTTAGTTGTAGAACACCTACATCTCTAGCTTGAGAGGGATGCCACTTACCATAAATGGTAAGGATCATTCCTAACTCAAGAAGCAAGCACCCATTGGCTAGATGCATGGGAAACTATATGTCAAATGGGTTATACCCTATCAATACTATATCGAGTTCCCTCAACCCTAGGAGATCTTCCTCACCCTAGGAGCTCAGACAGGGGGTAAGAGCATATCCCTATCTCCTTGATAAGTCAAGACCCTTACCTAGGAGGCTCACATCAATCAATCCAAGCTGCTCTTTGAAGGCCAATAACTTCCCTTTCGACAAAGAATTAGTAAGTATATATCTACTCATCAGGCGAAATGTGATGGAGTCTCATAACTCATCTTTGTACCATGTCTCAAATGTAGTCATATCTGATTCCAATATGCTTGGACTTGTTATCAAATACAAGATTCTCTTCCAATCATATCCCACTCTTGTTGTCACAATGTAAGATTGTCTTATCCAAAACCTGCTCAAATAGCTCTCCAAAGAGCTTTCTCAACCAAACTTCCTCACAACTAGCCATGGTAATAGTAAAGTACTCTTCCTCTTGTGCTTAAAGTGATCTAGGTGGATGTTGGTGGCCACCCACCTATCCATTTGGACCCCCGCAACTGTCTCTTTCAGCATTTTCAGTTTCCTTAATTGTAGCACAACTTACTATTTGTAGCAGTTTTTCGGGTCCTGAACTTTTGGAGCCATTTTGAGGCCCTAAACGATGTTTTTTGGGGAATCCGGGGGAAACATGGGTCCATGGATCCCATGGACTGATGTTTTCCATTCCAACAATGATAGTGCTCAAATAGATCTTTCTAATGAGCTATTGTACGCGTCAAACGGAGATCATATGCTAAAGTTACGACCCCGGGAAGTTGATGTACCAACTTACCCCCAACGGGGCCCACAGTTTGGCGTTTCATCTCCTAGGGTTAGGTTTTGGAATGTTAAGGGTTTTTCATTGTTTCTCAACAATAAATAGGCCTTCGAGCCTCATTGTAAGACAATTCAGAGGCATATAGCCGCCACATCTCTTCTCAGAGATAAGCTACCATCGCCGTAGCTGGTTTATTTCCATTACTGTTTGTAAGCATATTTTAATATTCTACATTAATGAAATGAAGTATTATTTCCACTGCATCTTTGTGTTTATGGTTATCTTTGTAATTTGTTGCGTTCCTGTTTAAATCGGGATCATTCTTTCCCTTGCTACCTCTTTCAAATGGGAAGTCCATCAGATGGATGTTAAATATGCGTTCTTGCATGCGGACTTGCATGAAGAAATTTATATGGAACAATGTCTGGGCCTTATACAAACAGACTCCTGCCTTGTATGTCAGCTTAAGAGATCCCTTTATGGTCTCAAGCAAGCCCCTCGAGCTTGGTATGCCAAAATGGATAGCTTTCTTTTAGATATTGGCTTTTCTAGGTGTCATTCTGACAATACTATCTACACCAAGAAAGTGGGTAAATTTCTTATCATTCTTGTTCTTTATGTTGATGATCTTTTCTTTACTGGTAGTGATCCCAACCTTATAAACCATGTGAAGTCCAACTTTAAAAAATAGTTTGAAATGACAGACTTAGGGCACTTGCATTATTTTCTTGGTCTTCAAGTCTTGCGATCCAAGGAAGGTATTTCCCTTTCCAAGTCCAAGTATGCCTGTGATCTTCTACACCACTTTCACATGGAAGACTGTAAGCTAGCCCCTTCTCCTTTTTAGTTTGCAGCCAAACTTTTAGTAACTTGTACTTCCCCTGAAGTTGATGCTATCTTATAACACCAGCTTGTAGGAAAACTTTTGTATCTGACTCATACCCATCTTGACCTTTCCTTTGATGTTGGCCTTATTGCTCGATTTATGCAAAACCCACATGAAAGTCATTGGAAAGCAGCTAAAAGAATACTTTGTTATGTTCAAGGTACAGTTCAGTTTGGGATTCATTATATTGCAAAAGCATATCCTCTATTGGTTGGTTTCACTTATTCTAATTGGGTTGGTGCCCTGATGATCAGAAGTCCATTGCAAGTTATGTCTTCACGCTTGGTACCGAACCTATTACATGGGCTTGCAAGAAACAAAGTTCTATTTCTCTTTCTTCAACAGAAGTAGAGTATCGTGGCGTTGTAGAAGCTAGTAAGGAAGTCGTGTGGCTTCGTTAGATCCTATCAGAGTTTGTCTTTCAGTAGCAACATCCGACTACACTTTGATGTGATAATCAAAGTGCCATTCAACTATGCAAAGATCCAGTCCAACATCAGCGCAACAAACACATTGAACTACACATGCACTTCATTAGAGAGTTCATTCATAACCATGTTCTTGAAGTGCAATATTGTTCAACCGATGATCAAGTTGCAGACATCTTTACAAAGGCTCTCACAGAGGCGAAGTTTACTAAACTTCGATTTATGGTTGGAGTTTAGGAAATTGTCACTAAGGGGGGATAGGCTCTAATGCCTCCTTCCTTCTCCTATTGTGTCATATTTGTACATCTTTGAATCCTATCCCAGGTTGTTCTTAAGGGGGATGTTAGGATATTCTGACACAATAAATAGTTAAGTATAACTTGGTCTAGTGTAAAGTTAGGTAAAGTGTGTTTATTTACTATGTACTTTTGTAACTTACAATCCAACAGTCACATACGTTTTAGACATGAAGTGAATTGGCGGTTCGTTATCTTCTCGGTATTATGGACACTTGATCCGTGGCTTAACACCCGATTGGTCCATGATCTATTTTTAAAGAGCATGGATGGTCATTTGTAAGGTGACCGTTCATGAGAAAAGCTTATGTAAATTTTCTTTATTTTATTAATAAATTGCCTAAAGTGGCTGCAACAGTGCACTGTTTCCCTCTTTGAGAGTTTTAACCACGTCGAGAATACTAGTGTATTGATTTGTGATATGTTTGTAAGCAATGTCCTTTGGTGTTCTATCTGAAGAACTTACCCTGTAAATTCTAACAATTCGAATCTATCTATAATTCAAGTCCCAAATTTCCATTATCTTAATTAAGATTGAATTATTTTATCTCAATAAATTGGGTCGGGACTAAAGAAAATGTTGTGCCCTCCAATAGAAACTCTTTGGAAACGTGCAAGTTGTATACACTGTCCTATTTCTATCATCGAGATCAATATGATCGGTATTTAAAGAGGGAAATAACAAATATACACATATGCAAATTGTGAGGCAATGACAATGCACTAGATCCTCTGTAACAATGGTAGTATAATCCATATAATAATTGATGATCCTAGTCTAATTGAATCCACCGAGTTGTAGTTTAATTCCAACTCCTCTGAAACCCATGTCTCCCATGATTATATTGGCATCCCCGCTCACCACAATCCCCAGATTAGCCGAATAGATGATGACACTTATGCCCGTGCCACTGAAGTCCTCGTTTGGGCTTCCACACGAAGTAATGCGTTGCCCAAAGAATGAATTTTGGATGAATTTCTCGTGTCTTCCCTAAACCATAATGCCACAGGACATGAAATGCTAAATATAGCAATTTTCTCAAAGAATTTGTGACTAGAATCCCCACATGTCAGAATTTTGCATTTGACATCAAATCCCGCAAAGTACTGTCTTCGTTTGAGGCGATATGATGGAAACTGTACTTCACAGTCGCCCAAACTCAGCGTCGTGTAGGGTTGTATTGAGCTCCACATCAATGGAGGAGCATAACTCGAACAAGTAACAATTAATTGGGAAAGGTCACGTACACCAGACATTTTGTGCTCTCGTGTGGCTGCATTGAAGGCCTTGTTGATGGTAGCCAAGAGGGCCTTAGTGATGTCTGTGGTTCCGGTGGGATCGGCACCATAGGCTGTAACATAGAATAAGCGGCAATTCCACGGGACCTGCGCACCACCAACAAACAAAACACTCAAGAAAAACTCATCTTGTTGCTCAAATCGCAAAAAAAACCCTTGTTATCTCCATTAATTACCTTGTCGTTGTCAGTCTTGTGCGCTCAGCTAGCGATCGAGGCTACTCCCAGTGAACAGCCGAAACTCTCTCTGCTTCAACCCGATTAAAATACATCAGAACATAGACAACCAGAGAGCCCGAACTCTCCACAGTTAATTTAGAAAGGGATTGAAGCAAGCACCAGGCTTGCATGATCTAAAAATCTGGTGACCATCCACTTATGATAAACCCCTAAGAATCCTGAGGGCTTATATATCTTTGTTCACATGCTGAGACTTGCCCTCCTAAATTCTAATACACATTCTAAAAAAAATGCAGGACTTATGATGGCTTTATGTCTCAGACAATATTTCCATCAAGGCTCGTTTTCAGAAGTCGCCTCTATGGTTTTCTTACTTTTCATAAGTCGTTTCCTTCTTAAGGCTATATGCTCGCCTGCTTATGCTTTCAATTAATGTCTCTGATGCAAATTCAAAGAAGCATTCTCAGCACCAGAAGTCGATACTTTCAGAGCCTTGTCGGTGACTGTAATGGTTTCTACAACAACGCTTTCTTCAAATTTAAGCCCCTTTTCTTAAATAACTTTCTTATCAAAAGGATCTTCTATCACAGTTACCTCTATTTTTTCATTTTTCATCTCCAAGTATCCAACTTTAACGTCGGCATATGTTACAATCGTTATAACTTTTAGTTCTTCCTTTTCTGCTCCCTTCTTATCTGCAAGCTTTTCTGCTTCAGTTTCTTTGACTTCACCATTCTTACCATCAGATTTCTCGTTTTCATGCTCGTTGAATTCATTTTCCAAGACTACTACTTCATCGATCTGACATTTCAACTCATGCAATGTTTTCCTCTCTGATTCCTTCAAATCAAAGACGAAATTGCTCTCCTCCTTAAATGAAGCCAGCCATGTCTCTATTACGGGACTGCTTTTTTGCAGCACCACTTCCATTAGCCTCTGCCGCCTCTACTACTTCGACCATGGCAGCTTCACCAGCTCCATTGTCCTCTACCGTTTTCATAGTGTATGCTTTGACTGCACTGACAGACGCAGAAGTCTCATCGGACGAACATTAATGAAAATAACGCGATAAAATCCATTAAAACGACATTCGCGCCATCACCACATGTTCAAAATACTTTGGATGGAGGACGACAAAAAGGAAGGGCTCTCATGGACTGGGTGAACAATATTCGCTCCAGAGAGAACACTTTTATTGTAAAAATGGAAAGTTTTATATATATATATATGATATTTTAATGGTTATGAGACTAAAATTAATTTATGGGATCATCAGTTCTTGCTTTTCTTTTTGTCTTTTGCAATTCAATCATTTTTTTATACAAATTGATGATGAGTTGGCCTAACCTTTCAACAATCTCCTTGTTGAAAAAACAATGCCAAGAAACCGATGCTAACATATTTCCATAAATTTCTTTGTTGTTTTTTAATGCATCACATTCCAAAATGAAATGTTTTCTGATTCTACTGCCCCAGATGTGCAAAATGTACACACTCGTTCTTCCCAAGCTTCTTTAAGCCTTTTCAACCATCATGTTTCACATCGATGTTAATGTGAGTTGATCCTTAATTGAGCAATAAGAATCTTTGCCCTCCACGGAATGCTAGCCCCAATGAACTATTTTTATTGCATATCACACGTAGGGTTGAATTCCTCAACGTAGTACTTCTTCTTTCTACCCATCTCTTTCCCCATACCCATTTACAAAACTTCTCCATAACAAAATTATTTAGCTCCTTGTTATTTGCAGGACAGGAATTGAGGTAGATATTCCATTTTTGCATCCATGTGTTGTTTTGTCTCATCCATGTTTTATTTCTTTCACTCCTGTCTTCATTGAAGATAACATTAGGCCATCTACGAACTCCCATTTGCTCAATTCTTTTTAAATATCTTATGAGCCGCACCATAGCAATTGCTTTCATGGGAGTTGCTCTTGTTTCACTCAACATTATCTCATAAGGTACCGAACTTTTTATTTTGAACTTGCTCATGATCAAATATTTTTGGATTTTCTCAATTCAAACGGGGGCGCTGCTAGCCCATAATTCACACCATGTAGCATCACTCGACAAACTAGGAGTCAATAAAGCACTTTAATAATTTTCCAATCCCATAACTCTACCTCTCTACATCTGTTTTGAAGAGCATATAATACTTTCCACCCTCCTAAAATTCTCTTCTTTTTGCAATCCTCCCAATTAAGTTTGTTGTTGAAATCAATCATGAGCTACTTGTACTCACTTACTTCTTCGAGAATGTTTCCTTAAAAGAAAAATGTATGTCGGCTCAGCTTCTTTTATTAGAGAAAATCATTATTTTGGTCTTGCTAGTATTGACTTGCATCCCCACTGCTCTACAAAAATGCTAAGGGGTATATAGGTGCATCTGCAATCCATGGGCCAATTTAGAAATCAATACAAGATCATCAACATATAAAAGAATATTCATCACAAACTCCCCCAACCGAACACCATCTCCACCTTGCAAATTTAGACACTCTTACAGTGTATCACTATATAAACCAAAAAGACTAGGGGATAGAGGGCAACCTTGCTTGACTCCAATGTTACTTCTAAAGATTTTTTAAATACTCGCCGAGGTTCTAATTTTGACTTTCACCTTTTCATAAAATCTATGGACAACGGCTCTATAATGCAAAGGAATTTCAAGTTCTTCCATTCTATGTCGCAACTTATCCCTAGGATGTATGCCAAATGCCTTTTTGAAGTCAACAAAGCAGCATAATACTTATTCTTTGTCCTTCCAAACCTTTTCAATAATGTGTCTCAACGTGATACCATGATCCACTGTAGAATGCTTCAACCTAAAATTCACTTGTCCTTTTGCCCTCTTTTCTTTTACTTTTGCCCACTTACTGATTCTATTTTCTACCATGCTACTGAAAATCTTTGCAAACAAAGGATTGATCATCATGGTTCTATAATTGGAAGGATTATTGATGTCTCCACTTTTAAAAAGGGGTATTGCTAGGCTAGTTGTCGAGTCCCTTGGGAATCCTTACTGAATGATGTTGTTGAATGTTTCCATGATGTGCAGTGCAAGAATGTTCATTCCCCATTTTAAATACTCTACTTTAACTTCAACCAAATCCTTTGCCTTTCATGTTTTCAGCTTCTTAATTCCAATCTCCACCTCCTATAACGTGAAGAGCTTTGTAGTTGTCTTTATCCTGGAGGGAGGCTCCACCTCTGATTCTTTCTCATAGATATGTCTTGCATATTCAAACCATTGATTGACTACAATATTATTTTTGAATTTCTTCTTCCTTGGTTGAAGTTCCTGCCAAAAGATTTGGGTTATTCTTTCCTAGATATATTAACTCTTCTCACCTTGTTTGCATGAACTCATCTTTTTTCCTTTTTAATATCTTCTTATATAACGTTGCATTCATCTTCTCCTTGTTTGTTGTTTTCAAGGTTCTCCTTGCCATTTTGCATTCCTCATCAAACCAAACATTTATAGGAAAACAATTTGATTATGATTTCCTATTTTTTTCTCTTTTGCACTTCTCAAGTGCACTTTGAATTATATTTGTTAACTCAAGAATGTTGAAGCTTTTGAAACCAGTTTTCTCCATTTGAATTAATCTCTCTAATATAGTCTTGAAGATAATACAATTTTCCTGTGTTAAAAGAATTTTTCCCCTTGATAGTGATTGTCGAGAGCATTGGGCTGTCCTCCTATGTTGTCTTTCTTCTAACCGTGATAACTTTATATAAATTGGGTTATGGTATGATTTTAAGCCCCAAATATGTTGTCCATTCTTAACTTCATCTATCTTTTCTATCAAGATTTGTGAACAAATCACATAGTCAACAACACTTTCCCCATTGTATGTGTTGCGAGTGAAGTTCCCAGACCTTTTCCATCTTCAGCTTCAGAATCCCTATTTCCAATGCCCATCCTGATTCCTTGCGAGTTGCTATCTCCACATCATGGAGAATGTCTATAGGACAACAAGATGACTAAGAAATAAACCTTGGGATACACTGTGCACTATCCATTAATTGGGTTGGTGAAGCTCTTTACCTCCTTGTGACCCAATTATCTTCTTGCTTGGATGGAAGTTATTGGACTCCCTGTGAATTCACGCAGGGAAGCAGAAGCAGTGGCATAGGCAACATGCATACAAAAGCTGAAAGTCATAAAACCCGGAGATCATACGCCTAGAATGTGGGAATGTGGGCTTGAAGGATGAGTGTCTCGAATAGAGAACACCCCCAAAGTTGTGATGAGATAGTGATTCAAATCTATATATGAGTTTTATTTATTTATTCAATAATTTATATAGAACTTAATTATTGTTGGACTTATTCAGCTCTTTAGGTTGGTCATTTGATTTTGGCTTGTAGGTGGGTTATTTGAATTTGGTTGTTTAGGTGTTAGCTTTACTATTTTATCTTTGTAATTTTTTTAAGTAAAAATGTAATTTTTCATTATTTAAATTATTTGTATTGTATTTTTGAATATATAAGTTGATTATTTTAAAATATTGTATTTTTGTAACATATAAATTGATTATCTTACCACATTTCTTTTTCTTCAAAATTTGGTAGAAATTTATAGTGAAGATTTATAGGTTTGTTGGCTTGTATGGGCCTGGCCCAGGTTCAAAGATGATTTAGCTAAGAAAATCCCAGTACCACTGGCCCTTTCGGCAACAGTTCGTAGAGCGCAAACTGAGGTCTCACCTCAAGTAGTATGGGAGGGTATTAGAACCATGTTTCCGCACCCTGGGGATGTCTGATGAGCTTCTGGTGGTCCGCGGTTTGACCCTGCGTGCACATCGCTACGCGCACCTATTAGTCCCTTGTAACCTGTGTTGCTGCCTCCACGCAGCCTTACTCAGGGCGCGACCCATATTATACCCAAATTCCTTGCTTCTTAATCTGTTATGACCCAATTACTTAACTTATGATAATTAACAGTACATCCTGCAATCGTATAAGTGCGCGCGATAAACAAAACAATATGAATGTAAAGAAGCCAATACACACGCAGATGCACAGAAATTGGAATCAACTTCTCTTTATTATTTTTTCGTTCAAGATTACAGACTCGACACCACCCTGCGCACTCAGCTGTAGAGCCTCTTCCTACTACTACGACCCAATGCACTTAGACTCTTACTCTATTCTTGAACCATTCGTATTCATCTATCTCTCTAATTCGCTATCTTTACAACTTAGAGCCTCGCTTTATTTATACAATCCCATGGTCCGCGGACCATGGGTAGGCCGACATGACATTACATTACTTTACAATACTTAGGGCAGACAACCCTATGACTCAACCTATACCTTGTGCTCCGCGCCTGCAATTCGCGGAGTCTTATAATACATTTGACCAAACTTGGGCTTTGAGACCCAAAACATGCTATGAGGGGATTCCATGCCCAACAAGCCCCCAACACAATCATCGTGACTTGTCCTCTAGTCACTCCGTCAGCGCGACGATCTTTGCGTGGAGTCCCTTCAACTAGTCTCGACTGCCTAAATGTCGGCAGTGCACTGAGATACTGCCTATTGTACCTGTTGCATTCTTGCTTCTGACTCATCTGTGTCTGAATTATGTCCTTTCCTTGGTACCAGCATCTGTTGCATGTGTTTATAGTCCCGCGCCCTTGTCCGGCTCCTCGAATCGCGAAGACTATGCTTCGACAGGTTAGTCAGAGAGCTGGTGCACCCGTGTAGGGTTTCAAGCGACTGCCATTTACTTTACTTGGGAAGGGTTCTCCATTTAGTTTGACTAGCTGGACCGCGCCTTTGTCTGTGACCTCCTT
>APFE031147086.1:38420-57081 GCA_000404065.3 Pinus taeda | reverse complement strand
CCCCCCCCCCCCCCCAACACAGTCTTATTCACCAGGTATTTCAACACATAATGGTCGGTGTACATCTTGAAATGTCCTCTGAGTAAATAGTGTTGGTATTTTTGGAGCACGTATACCATTTCCAACCCCTCGCACTCAGTGGTAGAATAGTTCTTTTCGGCTTTGGACAATCTCCGACTTGCAAACGCGATCGGGTGATCCACGCTGTCTGCGCCCTCTTGTGTGAGTACAACTCCCAACGTAATATAGGACGCATCAACATGTACATGAAATTCCATATCCCATTTTGGGAAGACCAGGATTGGAGTGGAGGCCAGTTTCCCCTTCAGGACATCCAAACTCTTCATGCAATCATCATTCCCACAATATGTAACATCCTTCTTCAATAGCTTTTCCATCGACGTGGTTATTTCGGCATAACTTTTGATGAACTTCCTATAGTATCTAGTGTGCCCCAAAGTAGCGCACATTTGTTTAACACTTCACGGTGCTTCCAAATTTAGGATAACAAAAATCTTCGCAGAGTCCACCATCAGGCCTTGTTTGCAGACCACATGTCCCAACAGGTTTCCAAAGGGGACGAGGAATGTGCACTTTTTAAGGTTCAACGCGATCTTGTGTCGTCGGCAAGTATTCAACACCAAGAGTAAGGTCGCTACATGGTGCTTAACTAATCCAAAGATAGTCCAATCATCCAGATAGACCTCCAAGAACTTGTGGATGTATTCTTTGAATGCGGACACAACGATGCGCGAAAATACAGCTGGCGCGTTCTTTAGTCCAAATGGCATAACGATGTATTGAAAGCAACCCCATTCTGTTGCGAAGGTTGTTTTTCTCCTATCTTCTGGCACGATCTTCATCTGATGGTACCCTGAGAACCCATCAGTGAACGATTATGCTTCCTGACTGTCGAAATTCTCCAGTACTTCATCTATGAATTGTGTCGGGAATGGATCGTGTACACAGGCGTCGTTCAACTTCCTAAGGTCCACACATATTCTTATTTTACCATTTTTTTCTCCTGTACTATAATCAGACTCACCCAGTCAGATTCTTCCACTGGTTCAATAATTCTGGCTACAAGCATCTTGTCTAATTCATCGCATACCTTTTATTTATACTTCGGATTCAAGCGGTAGGGCCGCTGCTTAATTGGCTTCGCGTCGGGTTTCAGGGTGATCTTCATCATCCCTAAGTTGCCAATGATCATTTTTAAGTCCATAATTTTGGTCGGGAACAAGTCTTGGTATTCGCGGAGTAACTCAACGACCTTTTCCACCATGACATCGTCCTAATAGTCCCCAAGCGTTGCGTACTTCGGCTCCGCCTTCATTCCAATGTTGACCTGCTTCGTCTTTAGCGGTGCGGTGATGTTGGGGTCTTCAAGTGATGGTCCTCGAATCTCGCGACAACCTTCTGTTTCTGAAATGTTAATATTTCATGGGTCCTCATCATCCTCCTCAACATTTACGTTGTAACACTCTAGCGCGCAGCTCAACTGTGTCACCCATTCTGGCTGAAGTACTTCCATTAGTTCCTGGGGTATTTTGAAGATGGCGGCTTTTATTGCCTGTAGTGCATCTTCAACAATATCTGACCAACGATCTTCAAACGTGAACATTAAGAGAAATCCCTTGCGCAAGACATCCCATTCGCTTGTACCATGGCGGAGCTCCATCTCAGTATACCAATTCATGGGTATGACATCCAGGGTATCATAGAATAAATGTACCCATTCAGGCTGTGGCTCTTCCCTGTAGACCTTGGTCCATTTCGCGAGGTCTGTGCGTGAATCATCTCATCTGTCATACTTGTCTACTGGCTATACCTGCGGTTTCTGGAATCGTAGGCACATCATCCTTTTGCATCTGCGCCAGTCCTCAAAATTTCCTTGATGCGTACCACACCGTCGTGCGGGAGTTGCACGCAGCGCCCACTTCAATGCATCGAACCACTACTCTTCTGGTACTGTGCTTTCAAATTTGCTCAGGAATTCATCCACCGCTGTCAACCCATCATATGTCGGTAGATCCCTTGCTTCTGTTGTCACGCAGAGCAGTGATCTAACCATCATGTTGCAATTAAGCATTGTTACTTCGTGCAACCGATTCTGCCATCGCTCTATCTCTTCATCTAAATCCGAAGTGCAGGAGATTTCCCGCTCACATGAAATCCTTCCATCTGCAGTTGGATTCACCCAATCCTCTTCTCACACAGTTATCTTGTAAATACAATCGAGATCGTCATCACTATCGTCGTCGCGCACCGGTTCAGTGTATCGTCCTCCTTCGGCTGGATCTAGCGGTACTATTACGCATAGTGACTTTTTCTTAAAGATCATTTTGCGCTTCTTCGGATTTATGACTCCGTTCATAATGGTGGCCCAATCTATTCCTAGTAGCGCGGGATAGGGATTACTGTCATTGACAATCTCTATCACTTCAAAATATGCCTGCACACTCGCACCTTCAATATCTATTGTTACCCCTTACAATCTTCCCATGGGCAAGATCTTTTGTTGGTTCGCCATTCGTAACTGAATAGGAGACCACTGTAGCGCGGGTCTGCCCATGCATTCCCATGTTTGTTTTGGTAGTACATTCGCGTCCAATCCCAAATACATGATTACTTGATCCATTTCATATTCGCCGATTTGTGCAATCAACCTCATTTCCCTTCTTGTGCACAATGCATGCTTTCCAAGTATCCGGACCATGTGCGGTTCTCTTGACCCCGCGCACGTAATGATAAGTTCCTATAGCCCTTTTACTGCCTTGCTGTCACGCAACAGTTGATGAGCCCCATAAATGGGTGATTATATGGGCTCATTTTGTCTCTTAATTCGACTTAATACACCATTCTCATTAGTTTATTGCATGCTTTTAATTATATTTATGCTAATAGAGTGAATTGGGTTAGTCATTATGCCATGAAGTCTAATGTGTGCTTTATGCATATTTTTTGGTCAATGTTGGACAAATTCAAAGAATTTATGAGCGTTTGGCAACCAATATTCAAGGAAAATAGGGACGAGGATTTGTAGGAGGGTGTCCCCTTCATTTATTAACCCTTACCTCGAATTCTCCATTAGAAACTCGGAGCACAAGTAGCCACATTAGTGCATCCAAGGGGCAACCGAGAAAGTAAAGAAGGACTATTGTTTATCTGTAGTTTTGGGAAGTTGAGCTCCTTGATTTTAAGAGGGTTGTTAAAGGATTCCATTTGTATAAATAGGGGGCTTAGTGCCTCAGTAGGTTAGCCAGTTATTAGTATAATTTTCGCACTTTTGTGCAGCTCTTGTTCAACTCATTTTCAAGCTTATTTTTGTGAACCATTTATGTAATGTGACTTTTATTTTGATAATGGAGATGACATATGTTCTGAGCCATCATTGATCTCTTTCAGATGGCTGAAGCTCTTAGGTTAGGGCCCAACCCAAGCTACCGAGCACCTCTTTCCTTGTACTTATATGTTTTTTCTTTAGTTCATGAGTTAATTGTTGTTACATGAATGCATTTTACCTTGTTTAGATTAGGTTGCTTTTGATGGTTCGCATAGTTGCTTTTGTTTCAGTTGCTGAAGTAGGTTCACACAATGATATGCTAAGATTAAAAAAGGCAAACAACGGGCCCTGATCTCTTTTCTCCCTTCCTGGGATCATGATTTGAGGTCATGGCACCATTGCTGCCACCAAAAACACAGTTTTGCTCTTCCATGTAATTTCTAGTGTAATGACTTAATTTGAAAGTTAATGTATTGCTTCAGATTCAGTTTGCCAAGATTATTTCCTATTTTTACAATAGATCTCTTTGTATGCTTTTATGTTCAAAGGTTATTGTTCAGCATTTTCTGTTTTTAGGTTAGAAGTTAGGTCACTTAGAGATATTTCTGTTTTCATGGTATAGCTAGTCCTTTCTTTGATTAGTTTTTGTAAGTAGATGTGTAGGTCTCTTGTAGGACACCTTCGCTCACCATACATCCATGAAGCAGCTAGCATCAGCTCACTTCTCACAAATTTCCCAAGTCATTCGCAACATTTCACCAATCTGCCCTAATTTCTGCATTTTTTTCCATAAGCTTCCCTCTTGCCATTTGAAAAAATCCAACCATCCTCTTCTTTCTTGATCTTCCTTGACAAGCTCCAAACACCTTAACACACCCCTCTAGTCTTCATCTACCCTTTCCCACCATTTCTCCACCTTCAAAACCTCCAAAAATAACTCTCGGCATCCTCCTGTAGAATTTCCTGTAAGTGATTTTTAGAAATCTGATTGCAAGGGAAAGTCTTCAGAAGGGTGCTAGAGGCTTCTTAGGACTCCTCCACACCTTCCTACACCCCTGCAAAGACCAGATCCACCCTCCATCGCCACCAAACCTCTGCCACAATCACAAACATATAATTACAAGCATAATAATTTCACATAAAAACACTCAAAAACACAAAAAGATGTTTTCTTCTCATTTCCTTTCAGAAGTAGCTTGAATAGATGCAATTTACCTTTTCAGTATTCAATGGCACTCATTTCATCAGTTTTCATATCTTTTCCTGCAAAAGTAGGGTTAGTTGGAAAAATTAGGGTTTGCGTTACGCTTCAGTCTTCTTTCTTTTTCTGCAAGTAGAATAGTCTCTATAGAGTTAGCTTTCTTTCATCACAGTTAAAAGCTTCTTCTAGAAACTCATAGAAGTTGGCTTGAGCTCCTAGTGATCTTGCGCCAGCTGACCAAGTGACAGCCTGTAGTAAGAGCTAGTACTTGTGCATACAACACCATCGCTTCCAAGTTTGTTACGAACTACCAGATTGATAAAAGTAAAGTAGGAAGCCCCGAGAGTTGTAGCATTATTACTGCAATACTGGTGCTCACCACTTTTTGGTGCCGTTGCCGGGGAAGCGTCAGAGTATTTTGTGATCATTGCTTTCTTCTATTTTCTACTGCAACACTCTGCTAAGTAGTTTATTTCAGCAAAAGTAGATTAGTCATTTCAATTCTGCAATTTTTATTTTAGAAAAAGTAGATTAGTCCTTTCAATTCTGCAATTTCCATTTCAACAAAAGTAGATTAGCCATTTCCTTGCTTTCATTTCAATTCTACAATTTCCATTCCAGCACAAGTAGATTAGTCATTTCCTTGCTTTCATTTCAATTCTGCAATTTTCATTCCAGCACAAGTAGATTAGTCATTTCCTTGCTTTCATTTCAGTAGTTGCAATTTGTTTGTTCAATCAATTTCAGTTTTGCAGGTACAAGCAGAAAAAGGCAAAAAACCACCCAAAAAGAGATTCCCTTTCATGCCTCGTAGGAACAAAGATAATTCAGGGAAATTCCTACCCAACACCCCCACCACATCACAAAGCCACCCTTCTCTCTTCTTCGGTGGTAGTGATCCAGAAGACCCTATAGGTGAACAACTAGAGATATACGAAGATCCTATAACAAAAGAAGAGAAAGAAACCATCCCTCCGAAGACAATGGCTGAAAACAGAAACATTAGGGGGAATGGAGAAAGAGTAGAGGGTATCTTTCCCATCCAAGAGACCAATGTGGACACTAAAATGAAGAACATAAGCCCTTCAGCGCTACCTCACTTCCATGGGTTGACTACTGAAGATCCTGATACCTTTTTGTTTGAATTTGTTGTTATCTGTCGAACCTATGACTATGCAGAAGATGAACAGAAGTTGAAACTGTTTCCTTCTATCCTCAAGGATGCAGCATTGCGCTGGTTCATGGGGTTACCTGGCAACAACATCACAACTTGGGCTCAGATGTAGCAAGCCTTTAATAACAAATACCGCGACTACTGTAGGTCAAAAGATACCAAGGAAGAAATCTTCCAAATGACCATGGGAAGCAATGAATCCTTGGAAGATTATGAAGAGAGGTTTCAACTCAGTTAAAAGGGCTAGGTGCACACTTGACCCTGAATCTCTGAAGTTGGTCTTGCTCAGAGGAGTCCCAGAAGACCTTCTAGATACCCTCCATTTGTTGGCTGGGGGGACATCTACCAACTACCTTATGAAGACATAAATACTATTTTTAGAAACCATTCTAGGGCAGCCAGAAAGAGAGGTAGGGGGAGTCAACCCATAGCCAGTACCTCCTCATCCAGTTCATCCCTTAAAGGAGAATTTGGAAATCTGCTGGAAGATTTCAAGAGCGAGATGATGTAGACTCTTGCCATGCAAATGGATACCTTGCATATCAAAAGGAAATAAGAGGAAGCAGAAAGGGCTTTGGCCATTTTTTTCCCTAGGTGCACCAGAAGGCATCCTAGGAGCGAGTGTCCATTGAACTCTATAGAAGTGTGTTCAGTTTGTGAAGAAGATCATCCTAAAAATAAGTTCCCTTCCTTGCCTGGACTTAAAGCTGTATATCAGAGGGCCGAAGAAGCCACTGAACCACTCTATTTCATGAACCAAAGGAGGCCACATGGACCCAGGCCTTTCCAGCAGGGAATGCAAGGGAAATTCCAGGCATATTACAACCCCAATCAAGCCACTTCCATGCCTTCTTAGGGTTCCCCTGCTCATAGTTCCTAGTTTGCACCCCCTCCTTGGTCATATCCACATCAATATCATGCTCAACTAGCTACTCATTCATTCCACTCCTATGCTCAGCCACAACCTCAGTAGGATACACCTCATCAGGGGTGGAGGTCCTAGTACAACACTCCTCCCGCTCTTTTGCCTCTGCCACCTGCTCAACCGCAACCATAGCCTCTTACTCCACTAAGGCAACCCCAAATGCCTGCTCAACCGAACCTGAACCCAAATAACAAATAGGCTCAGCATGTATATAGTGGGGAATTGGCATGCCCAACTTATGTTGTGGAGATTCAGGAGATTAACCTGTGATCTAGGAAGGTTCTCCTAGATAACAGCCTCCCCCTAAGGAGGATGAGGAAGATAAAGAGGAAAGTGAACCAAAAGCAATTCCACCTTTCCCTGAGAGATTATCCTGGACAACACAGCCTACCCCAGAAGAATTTGAATTTTTGGGAGAATTGAAACAACTATGTGTTAAGATACCACTTCTCCAAGCCATAAAGGATGTGCCTATATACAACAAAATGATCAAAGAGAAGTGTTTCAGGCATCCAAGCAGGGGCAGGAGAGATGCCCCAACCATCAATGTCATAGGACAATTGTCCGACCTAATGCTGGGGCAGGTAATTTGTCCGAAGTATCTAGACCCTGGAAGCTCAGTAGTTGATGTTCACATCAATGGCACCATGATTCCCCATACCCTGAATGATCTGAGGGCTGCTATTAATGTGATGACAAAGGACACTATGCTCAAGCTTAACCTTCAGGGCTCCCTGAGAAAGACCACAACAGTACTGCAGTTAGCAGATCGCTCAATCGTGACCCCTGAAGGGATTGTGGAAGATGTAATGGTCTTTATCGACTCTTGGGAGTACCCTGCTAATTTCCCGGTTCTCCAGCCGAAAGCAAAGCTCACTGGGTATCCTCTCATTCTGGGAAGACCCTGGTTGGCTTCCGTAGATGCCTACATCAGTTGTCGAGCTGGGAACATGACAATCAAGAATGGGCATATGTCCAAGTAGTTAGTCCTATACCCTCCTGCCCAAGCGTTTTTAGAACATGATCTACCTCTCTGGTTGGAGGAGGAAGATGAAGATGAAGTCTATTCTACACTGCTGTATGCAGTAGAAGCTGCCCTAGGGGAGGAACCACAAACTGAGGACGATATCATTGAAGACTTAATTCAAAATCCACCCCCCTAGTATGTTGCCATTAGAAAAGCTAGTGAAAGAAATCCAAGACAATCCTTTAGTTGATCTTTGTGTGGCCAAACCGACCTCTCTCCGAGTTAAAAATATAGATTTCGGCCTTGAAAAACATTGAAAATGAATTCACTCCTATCCAACTCCCAGGAGAAGGAACTGTGTGGTTTATTGAAAAAACATTTAGATGCGTTCGCCTGGATCTACAAGGAGATGAAGGGAGTTCACCCTTCAGTTTGTACTCATCACATTTACATTAAGGAAAATTGCAAACCAGTCAGACAACCCCAAAGGAGGATGAATCCAGCCCTTAAAGGCATTGTCAAGGAAGAATTGCAAAAGCTATTGGATGTAGGATTCATCTACCCCATCTCCGACAGTGAATGGGTCTCTCCTTTGGTGTTGGTGCCAAAGAAGAATGGTAAGTGGAGAATCTGTGTTGATTATCGAGAACTAAACAAGGCCACCAAAAAATACCATTTTCCTTTGCCTTTCATAGATCATGTGTTAGATGGTTTGGCGGGGAAAAAGTTTTTCTCCTTCCTAGATGGGTTCAGCGGGTACAATCAGATCCAAATCAGCCTGAAAGACCAAGATAAGACCACTTTCACTTGCCCTTGGAGTACCTTTGCATATCGGGTCCTTCCTTTTGGTTTGTGCAATGCTCCCGCCACTTTCCAAAGAGCTGTATTGAGTATATTTTCCGAATTGGTTCATGATGCAGTGGAAATATACATGGATGATTTTACTCCTTATGGTTCTAACTTACAGGAAGCTCTATTTGAGAAAGGTTTTGGACAAGTGTATTGAAATGAACTTGTCCCTCAGTCCAGAAAAATGCAAGTTCCTGATGACTGAAGGGACTGTGCTAGGTCATGCAATATCTCAGAAAGGATTGCAGGTGGACCCCAACAAAATAGCCATTATCCAGAAGGTCCCACCTCCTCAAAAGGTGAGGGATGTCCAAAGTTTCTTGGGTTTAGCGGGATATTACAGAAGATTCATTAAAGACTTCAGTAAGCTAGCCTCACCATTGTTTGGCCTTTTGGGAAGTCGAGTTCATCTGGACTGACAAATGTCAGGAAGCCTTAGATACCTTGAAAAGCAAACTGGTGACCGCCCCAATTTTGAGAGGTCCAAACTGGGCCCTACCTTTCCACATTCACATAGACGCCTCGAACAAAGCAATAGGGGCAACCTTAGGGAAAATTGATGAAAAGTTACCATATGCCATATACTTTGTAAGTAAGCATTTGTCAAAGGCAGAATTAAACTACACAGTGACCGAGAAAAAACTCCTAGTTATTGTCCATTCCTTATATAAATTCAGACATTACATTATAGGCTATTACACCTTTAAATTCATGCTGCAATTAGGTAATTGATGAATAAACCAGATGTGAATGCTCATATCATTAGATGGTTGCTCTTATTACAACAATTTGATTTAACCATTATTGATAAACCTGGTAAGGAAAATGTTGTTGCTGACTTTTTGCCTAAACTAAATCTGCTTGCAGGTGAAGAAGGAACGGTGGATGATCAGATGTCGGATGAACACCTGTTCACTATCTCAGTACTCTCCCCATGGTTTGCAAATATAGCGAATTACTTGGTTTCAACACATTTCCCACCACACCTGTCCTCCAAAGAGAAGAACAAGGTCGTGAGGAAAAGTGCCCCTTTCACTTGGATTGGGGAAAATCTCTTCAAACTTGGCCCAGATTAGATTCTGAGAATATGTGTCAGGGAGGAGGAAGTCTTTGACATCCTCTTGACCTATCATGATGGGCCTTGTGGAGGACATTTTACAGCAAAGAGGACTGCCTTCAAAATTCGACAAGTAGGTTACTATTGGCCCACTCTTCATCAAGATGTGAGGAGGTATATCAGCCAATGTGATTGGTGTCATCGGATGGGGAAACCTACTCCAAAGGATGTGATGCCCTTGCAACCTCAAGTGACTCTCGAGCCATTTGAGAAGTGGGGCATGGACTTTGTGGGTCCTATAAACCCTCCTTCAAACCAAAACAATACATCAACATGTGCACCGATTATCTAACAAAATGGGTAGGAACAAGGGCAATTAAGGCAACAACCGAAGAGAAAGTAGTTGAGTTTTTGACGGAGAACATCTTCTATAAGTTCGGATATCCAAGAGAATTAGTCATAGATCAAGGAAGTTAGTTCACCTCCAATCTGATTGAAGACCTGCTCACACATCACAGAATCAAGCACAGGACTTCTACTCCCTACCATCCACAAGCCAATGGACAGATGGAAGTCACCAACAGAACTCTAGAAGGAATTTTGACCAAAATAGTGAACAACAACATAAAAGATTGGGCAGATCGACTGGTTAAGGCCACCTAGGCCTATAACACCACTTGGAAGACCACCACAGGGTTCACACCCTATGAAGTAGTCTATGGAAAGAAGGCTTTGCCGTCAATAAAATTTGAATACAATTCACTAAGGATGGCAGCTCAGCTAGACCTATATCTCAGCCATGCACAAAAGGAAAGGTTACTCCAGCTAAATGGATTGGATGAACAAATATTGTAGGCCCTTCTCCACACAGAGGTAGTCCAGCTTCAAAGGAAAATATGGCATGACAAACACCTCAAAGAGAAGCAATTCGAAGAGGGAGATTGGGCGATGCTATATGACTCAAGGTATAAAGATTTAAAGGGTAAACTGAGGACAAGATGGCTGGGACCATACACAGTAGAAAAGTGCAATGACAATGGTTCAGTTTTGATAAGAACGATCGCTGAAGAAGCCATCCCCATGCTTGTCAATGGGCATAGAAATCTATAAGAAGCCCCTCTCCAAGCAAGAATTCATTGAAAATCTGAGTAAAACAATCTTGGTAGTGGAGCAAGTCTCTGCCTCCACTCCACCCACTCACTAAAAAAATTAAAAATAAAAAAATAAAAATGAGGAGAATAAAGATCTCTGGGTGAAAACCTCCCATTGGAGGCGCCCAGGGCAGGCAGGTAGGGTGAAAACCTCCTGGAGGCGCCCTAACTGTCTCTTCAAAAAAAAAAAAACAGAAAAAGAAAAATTAACTTCTTCTTGAGTGCATTACAGGTTGTAGGAGGACCAAAGAAGGAAAGGGGGACATCACACAAGCCGATTACATCTCTTATAGACCCTCTTCCATCGTTTCTATCTTCTTCTATCCCTTGGTATTTCTTTTTCTAAAATTTGTGCATCCTACAGGAGGCACTGTGTGTTCTACAGGAAGCTCCTGTAGAAACCACAGAGAGATCGAAATCAAGTCAAGAAAAGGATCAAAGGGCTAGAAACTTGTCCAAAATATCTATGGACCCCCCTCAGCCATTCATCCTCATAACCCTCCATTCCATACCTGCACCACTACATTTCCACTCGCTTCTTTCTTCCATGCACAGAAAACACAGAAATCCTGTTTCTTTTGTTTTTTTAGAAAAGTAAAAAAATAAACAAGCAACATCCTTAACTTTTACCTATTGCATACCAACTGCTTTCCCATGACTGTCAGAATCTTCCTCAGATTCCTCTCAAGTTACTGCTCAAGCCTCAGGCAAAATTTTTAGAGGGAGAAGCAGCTACAGGAATTCCTGTAGCAGTTAATCCCCTTAAAAATCGAGCTCCAGAGGCAGGGTCAGTGCAACCACAGATGTGTAGAATGGACAAGGAGCCAAATCCTAATTGAAGATCACTTGTACAAGGTAGCTGAGCCACCAATCCAGAAGCCACGGGCGCCAGCAACAGAAATCCATGGATAGAACGCTAAAGTCTAAGCATGCAACAACACGGTAGCACACAATTCTCGACTAACTGGTAAGTAACTAAACCTGTTCCTCTGTTGCATGGGTATAGTTTAAAAATTGCATGGACAAATGAGATGGTCAATATTGAACTAGATCGGTGGCTAGCTAACTGGCCACCCTCATGCAGATGAAACAGTGCTCCGCAGGTGCACTCAGCACGTGTGTTCAGTCAACTCGAAAAAATCTCAGAACAGGTAATGGCGGAATCCAACGGGAATGATGGAAATGATTGCGGCAGGCGGCATAAAAGTTCCATGATGACACTATAGTGGGGACCAATGGTCCGAATGAGGGTAACGTACCCTTCCTGCCAACTCACCTCATCACTGCAGAACTCTCCTGTAAGCTTAAGTACACTACAATAGACCGCCTTCACCACCTTTGTTCTCATTTGTGTTGATGTGCTCTCGACTGTAGCAACCTACCTACCACCTCTAGAGCCTCGAAACATTCAAATTCTGTCATTTTCAGGACCTGCCCGCTTATTGGGCTCTACAGGAGCATTATTGGGCTCTATAGGAACATTATCGGACTCTACAGGAGCAGAAACACTATCCTACAAGAGCCTTTCTACAGGAGGGCCAGTGAGCAGCATCGCAGAGGAAAATTCAGGATTTTATGGCAAATTCGAGCTCGAAGAGGTAGGCTTTATGTAGACCCTCTCTGCATTTCTGTCTCTACAAAGGGTGGTGTTATTCCAAGCGACGTATTGAGTTGAAAAGGAAGGAAAGTGAGAACAGAGTCTACCTGTGTTTTTAAGAAATTATATATACATTTTCTCCATTTGCTCTTTGCCCGAAATACTATCTCTTTCTCCTCCGTGGTATTCTCCAATGAAAAAAGATGATGCAACTTTAGAAAAGTAAGTTTGGAAAGAGTGAATTTGCGTCGGGTAGTCTGCACGTTTTGTAAGAAGAAAGACACAGTGCTGTATGTTCTCTATTTTTTAAGGTATTGTTTCCCTCAAACAGATAGAGAAGTAATGTAAGTCTAGAGAATTGAGTTTGGAAGGAAGGAAAGTTGCAATTTGTTTTTATTTAAAAGAAAGAACATGAAAATTTTCTCTCTGTTTCCTGAAAGAAAACCTTAGTTGTTCCTCTATTTTCGGGATTGAAACTTGCTGCCTCCCTCTTCAACTGAAATATTCTAGTAGAATCTAAAACATCATGACTAGGGGTTTTATGAGGAAGGAGCCTCTGAATTCAACTAAGCTGCATGAACATCCAGAAGTGGTAGCCCTCTTTACTAGAGCAAATTGGATGCCTTTCTTTGAAAAGTTTCATGGGTATGACGATGAAGTCACATAGGAATTTGCATTGTCTTTAAAACCTCACTCAAAAACCCATGCCACTGCCAGTTTCAAGGGTCTAACCATAGAACTCACATCGGAATTCATCAGTAGGGTCACCGGTCTCCCACTTGGACTACCCTGGAGCAAGGAAGAAAGACCACTAGGTCAGATTGCCAAGAAAACCTTTTTCCAGCCTAATGAGCACCCTGTGGAAGACAGGATGGGCATCAGGAGAATAATCATACCTTAACCCTGCGATGAGGTCAGCTATCAGATTATCAAATACATCTCTTGTGAAGGAAGATACAACATAGTTTATGGGTATCATTTCAGGCTTTTGCATGAATTGAGGTATGGCATGGATCTCCCTACACCTCAAAAATTAAGTATTCCTTACTTCCTCCTCCAATCCTTAATAGATTCCAGCATAAAATTGAAGGCAGGAGGCCCAGATCAATTGGCTCATCATGGGCTCATTAAATTACTGGTGGAAGATTCCCTCCACACTTTCACAATCCCCATAGCTTGGGATATTTTCAGAAACATGACTAAAGAGGATGATATAAAAGCTCTCACCTATGACCTCAATCCACCTGAAAGCTAGGAAGAAGAAAAAAGAGGAGAAATTGGGAAGGAAATCCATGAAAAAGAGAAGAACACTCAAATGGAAGGAGAGGAAACCCAACCAGAAAAAGAAGAAAACCAGACAGAAAAGGAGAAACATGGCACCACCAGAGATGGGCCTAAAGCAGAAAAGAGGAAAGAATCAAAAGCAGAAAAGGGTAAAACCACAACAGAGAAAAGGAAGAGGCCTAGAACCAAAAAGAAGAAGCCTAGGACAATCTAGAAAAAGGTTACCACATAAAAAGCAGAAGCTAAGAAAGAATAAGAGCAAACCAAATCAGAGACAGAAGAAGCAAAACCAGTAGGAACAGAAAAGACAACAGATGAAGGAAAAGAAGCACATCAGGAAGAAGTGTCTCCTGAGACACTAACAAGGGAGGCAGCAGTTATTCTTGTTGCACTTAGTGCTCCAGCCAAGCCCAAAGGAAAAAGGAAAAGACAACCATCCATGTACTTCAACGCTCGAAAAAACACTAGAATAAAGATGGGGAATCCTCAACCATCTTCAAAGGATCCCATCATCATTGAAGATTCCCCTACTGCCAAAAAGGAGGAATCTCCATCCAAAACCCCCCTCACCTATGAGAGAGGAAGTCCTAAGGCCTCCACTTAGAGAGAAAGGATAGAACTACAGGACTCTAAAACAGTCCTACAGGAGGCGCAGACAGTCCTACAGGAGACATTGACAAAGCTACAGGAAACTGAAAATCTTGAGAAAAAGGCAGAGGAGCAGACCAAGAAGGAAGATAAGGCAACAAGGATACTAGAACATGACCCCCAGCCTAATTTTGGCTCTTATTACAACCTTCTTGAAGGAGGAAAAATTATCCCTTAGAAATTTGCAGTCCCGTTCTTCTTTGAGCTAGAAAAAGAAAGGGTCAGAAGCCATAGGTGAATGCAGATCACAAAATCAAAAGGGGTGGAAGAC
Source organism: Pinus taeda (assembly GCA_000404065.3). Lineage (NCBI taxonomy): Eukaryota > Viridiplantae > Streptophyta > Pinopsida > Pinales > Pinaceae > Pinus > Pinus taeda. The sequence goes on along the minus strand of APFE031147086.1, from coordinate 42,671 downwards.
ATTGGGAACATGGAAAACAAGTTGAGAGAGATTGGCAAAGAATTAAGCACATTAAGGCATAGAGAAGGCATTAGGATATCGCAATTGGAATCAGAAAATGAAAGGTTAAAGAAACAACTGCAAGAGAGGGAACCCCAGGCAGAAAGGGAGATATAAATAAGACAACAACAAGAAAGGGAACCCCAGGCAGAAAATGAGATGTTAATAAGGCAGCAACCGGAAAGGGAACCCTAGGAAGAAAATGAGGTATTGATCTTAAGAAGGCAGCTACAGGAAAGGGAAGCCCAATTAGCTTGCATGGCCAGCTGGGCTATGGAGGCACTATAGTGCAGGAAACCAACCAAATCATATGCAGTATACCTCAAAGATCAGGGGCTCCAGTTCCAAATCAAGACTCTGGCCCAGAGAGGCACCATACCTTTTCAAGATTATGGCCAATTCATGGATCTATGTGACCACAGTTGAGTTGAGGACAAAGTAAAGCTGGCAAAGTTTTATTTACACATCATGGCCCTTACTGATATGAACCTATGGGACCCCAGTGCTGTGTTAGGAGACTTACAACTGATGGCCATGGCATCTTGGATGAGGCATGAAGAGAAAAGGGCCGCAAAAAATCAGAAAATGATGGAAAAAGAGTAGAATGAACCTCTGATGATTAGAGCAGAACCATCGGACCCTATGGCTCTCATTAACGCACACCAGAAACTTACAGCTAATCCTCAAAGTGTGCCTAAGTACATCAATGAGCAAGCTCAGGCTATTGCACATTTTAAAGACATGGAAAGGTTGTTTGGGGAAGATTGCATCCATGCCTCCATGAGAAGGTGGAACACACTCACCCACAACCTACAAATCAGGGAGTACCACTCCCCAAACAGAATGAGATAAGCACTAAGAAGAGTGCCCTTGTATAAGCACTCTATGCAAAGTCTGAAGGCCCATTGGATTGGTTTGAAGCTGAGTCCTCCATTGTTGCTAGGACTACTAGAAGGCAGAAAGGAAGAATAAGAAAAAAACAGTGGGAAAAGTTGGATGCCAAAGCTGGATTCCATGATAGGGTAGAGGATCTCATATCTTAAGCATGGAATGTCAGGGAGGCCATCAAGGCCATTAAGGATGAGGAGATAGATTAATTGCTCAGAGGATCCAACACTTTCAGTAGGGGTAATGATGATCCCCATAATTGGGTAAGTATATGGGCTCATTTTGCCTCTTAATTCGACTTAATCCACCATTCTCGTTAGTTTATTGATTTTTTTTATTATATTTATGCTAATAGAGTGAATTGGGTTAGTCATTATGCCATGAAGTCTAATGTGTGCTTTATGCAGATTTTTTGGTCAATTTTGGACAAAGTCAAAGGATTTATGAGCATTTGGTAGCTGATATTCGAGGAAAACAGGGAAGATGATTTGTAGGAGGGTGTCCCTTTCATTTATGAAACCTTACCTCGGATTCTCCATCAAAAACTCAGAGCACAAGTAGCCACATTAGTGCATCCAAGGGGAAACTGAGCAAGTAAAGAAGGACTGTTGTTTATCTACAGTTTTGGGAAGCTGAGCTCCTTGATTTTAGGAGTGTTGTTAAAGGATTCCATTTGTATAAATAGGGGGTTTAGAGCCTTAGTAGGTTAGCCAGTTATTAGTAGAATTTTCGCACTTTTGTGCAGCTCTTGTTCAACTCATTTTCAAGCTTATTTTTGTGAACAATTTATGTAATGTGACTTTTATTTTGATAATGGAGATGACATATTTTCTGAGCTAGCACTGATCTCTATTAGAGGGCTGAAGCTCTTGGGTTAGGTCCCAACCGAAGCTACCCAACACCTCTTTCCTTGTACTTATATGTTTTTTCTTTAGTTCATGAGTTTATTGTTGTTACATGAATGCATTTTACCTTGTTTAGATTAGGTTGCTTTTGATGGTTTGCATAGCTGCTTTTGTTTCAGTTGATGAAGTAGATTCACACAGTGATAGGCTAAGATTCAAAAAGGCAAAAAATAGGCTCTGGTCTCTTTTCTCCCTTCCTGAGATCATGATTTGAGGTCACGGCACCATTGCTGCCACCAAAAACACAGTTTGCTCTTCCATGCAATTTCTAGTGTGATGACTTGATTTGAAAGTTAATGTATTGCTTCAGATTCAGTTTGTATAGATCATTTCCTATTTTTACAATAGATCTCTTTGCATGCTTTTTTGTTAAAAGGTTATTGTTCAGCATTTTCTGTTTCTAGGTCAAAAGTTAGGTCACTTCAAGATATTTATGTTTTCATGGTATATCTAGTCCTTTCTTTGATCAGTTTTTGTAAGTAGATTTGAAGATCTCTTGCAGGACACCTCCGCTCACCATACATCCATGAATCAACCGACATCAACTCACTTCTCATAGATTTCCCAAGTCATTCACAACATTTCACCAATCTGCCCTAATTTCTGCATTTTTTTCCATAAGCTTCCCTCTTGCCATTTGAACAAATCCAATCATCCTCTTCTTTCTTGATCTTCCTTGATAAGAATCAGACACCTTAACACACCCCTCTAGTCTTCAGCTACCCTTTCCGACCCTTTCTCCACCTTCAAAAACTCCAAAAATAACTCTCGACATCCTCCGGTAGATCCTCCTGTAGATCCCCTGCAGCCTCCTGTAGAATTTCTTGTAAGTGATTTTTCGAAATCCAATTGCAAGGGAAGTCTTCAGAAGGGTGCTAGAGGCTTCTGAGGACTCCTCCACACCTTCCTACACCCTTGCAAAAACCAGATCCACCCTCCATCGCCACCAAACCTCTGCCACAATCACAAACAAATAAATTACAAGCATAATAATTTCACATAAAAACACTCAAAAACACAAAAAATATGTTTAATTTTCATTTCCTTTCAGAAGTAGCTTGAATAAATGCAGTTTACCTTTTTAGTAGTCAATGGCACTAATTTCATCAGTTTTCATATATTTTCCTGCAAAAGTAGGGTTAGTTGAAAAAATTAGGGTTTGTTAGGGTTTGCGTTACACTTCAGTCTTCTTTCTTTTTCTGCAAGTAGAATAGTTTCTGTAGAGTTAGCTTTCTTTCATCACAGTTAAAAGATTCTTCTGGAAACTCATAGAAGTTGGCTTGAGATCCTAGCGATCTTGCGCTAGCTGACCAAGTGACAACCTGTACTAAGAGCTAGTACTTGTGCATACAACACCGTCGCTTCCAAGTTTGTTACGAACTACCGGGTTGATAAAAGTAAAGTAGGAATCCTCAGGAGTTGCAGCATTATTGCTGCAATACTGGTGCTCACCAGCAGTTTCATGCATGTCTCCAGAAAAGGTAGTGAGCATTGAAGGATCCATCCCTCGTTCTAATTAATCCTTACTACTTGAAGTGGAGGCCTACGTGAAGCTCTTCTTAGCTTCCATGAATGTCTCCTTCATGCCCTCTAAATCAAATTTGGGTTCCTTTGTAGTAGCCTTGCAAACCCACACACTTTCTTCTGACTATTTGCCTTTATCATTACCAGTTTTCATATCGCTCGTGAGCATCATGTTTACATTTGTGTCTTCTTCGCACGGTTCAGACCTCATCATCTGCAAATTCTGGGTCAGACGGGGCTGAAGTATCCCTTTTTCATGCAGTCTCATAATCAGTGTAGGGTAGTCTTCTACCTCATGATCAAACTAAGTATAGTACAAACATGATGTTCTAGTCAGGTTCGTACATGTAGTTTTTAACCCTGTATAGAAATTACCTGCATACGAATTCTAAGACACAAAAGATAAACAATGCGAGAGCATAACACATAAAACACATATACACAGAGGTTTTCCCTTGGATCCCAAAACCGAGACTACCAGCTTGATTTTTCATTATGTTGCTTTCAATGTTACAATACATATTTATACACGTCGAAGCATCTAATACCATGGACCGAAAAACCATCGCGTCCAATACCATGGACCAAAAAAACCATCATGTCCAAAAACATGTGCGAAAATCATGCACAAAAAACATAGGTGGGTCAGCGCAACCTATTATAGGGTCCAAAACCAAAATTTTTTGGGGTGCTGCCTCGAACCCCATAAAGTGGGGTTATAGGTACACCTCAAACCCCCTGTGACCCTCCCCTGCTACACAACGAAAGGGGGCTCCCCCCCCACCTCTAACCCCTTGGTTAACTACGTGGGCTAGTCGTGGAAAGAATATAACACAACCCAAAATTCTCCCACTTGTTGTTTTCTTTCCACAGGGGGCCACAAGAGAGCTTAGTC